>JAQFVV010006229.1:6415660-6471421 GCA_028023455.1 Epiperipatus broadwayi | reverse complement strand
TCATAAGCTTCCAAAGTGAAACAATCATTTACAAAAAAATTGCTACAAAGATTGATATCTGATTAAACAGATTTCCTCTTTTAACAAACAATTGTACAAAAAAATAATTTAACAGATTTAATACTTCCTTTTCTTTCAATATTTAGGAAATGTAAAATTTTGTATGTAATGTACACACATCCTTCATTCTTTCAAATCATTCATAAACTAACCTTAAATAATATGATTACTAGCTTAGTAATTATAACCCAATTATTTAATTAAATCTGTAACTTTTAAATCCCAATTATAATTAAAGAAAAGCAAAATAAAAGCATAGAATAAAATGTTAGAATTGATCAAGCATAGCTTAGTTTTAAAGAAAGTTAAAATGTTTAATATTTGAAATATAAAATAATTAAATAATTTACACATACATTGCCTATATGTATGCATTATAACTTTGCTTTTTAAAGAAAAATTAAATATTAAATAGTTTAAATGTGTGTATTACCTTTCTATCAACACACAAACAAGTAAAGCATGTAATTGTTGACCCATTCTTTCTCTGTTTAAAGCTTTTAGAACTGGACCTTGTAGGGTTTAAACTTGGATGCCCTACAACTTCCTTTATGGTTATATAAAATTGTGATGATGATTTTGTTTGACCTTTTCTACATGCACATTACTATAAATTTGGCTAGTGACCAAATTGTAATGGCACTAATATATATATATATATATATATATATATATATATATATATATATATATATATATATATATATATATATATATGCAGTGTAATTCCTATGAAAAAAATACAAATAAAATATATGGCAATAGTAAGAGTGCAGACTAGGGATAACAAAATGTGAGTGTAATTTCAGGTTTAGCAATAGTGGAACATGTTAATACACTATCATGTTATGTGGTAGGAGGATAAGTTAATGAAATGAAATTGAATAAGGGCATCTGGGGAAATATTGCTTTCAGCTTTTTTTTTTTTTTTGGGGGGAGACTAAAAATTAAATTATAATAGTTAAATAATAATAATTTATATTAAAAAGTAATCTAATCACATTCGAAAAGTAAAAAAAAGAAGCTGAGTATTATACCTTAAAACAAAATCCATTAAAGTTAAAAAATCTAATTTTTAAATATAAGTTATTTTATATTAAATATAATCTGCTTTTTAAAGACAATTCCAAATTTTTTCATATCTTTTCCTACAGGAAATTTTGTTTGTTAAAAAATCACTACAATAATTATTATACTTACACAAGCTATTACTAACAGTAACAAACTTTTCTTGCAGTAGTGCCACCCAGATTGTGCATAAAATCCCTATCTAATGCCTGCTCATCTAATATCTTCAAACTAGTTTCTAGCTTGAGGTTCTAAAAACTAGTCTCGAAATATTAGATGAGCAGACACTGGATAGGGATTTTATGCCTAAACCTTCTAGCAACCATTGATTACTATGGCTTGCACTGAATGACACTATTATATATATTTTACTACTGTTTAGATAATAGTAATCTTGCAATGTTTTGATGATTTTTAAACTATATAAAACAAAATAATGTCACGATATAGGCATAAAGATATACTGTTTAATAATGGAAATTTTTAATTTGAATTAGTAGCAAAATAATAACTTTAACTTCTTATCTTATATATATATATTGTAACGTTATTTATATACGTTGCAAATATATTGACATTTGGTAAAAGCTAAAAAATAAAAGTAAATTTAGATTTTTTTTTTTGACTAATATTTTTTAAAAAATAAATAACGTACAATGAAAGTTAAATTATTCTTCGTATTTTTTTTTAAATGTAATTAGAAATAAAAGTAGAATTGGAGAGAACAAAAGACATAAATTACCAATCTAGATAAGAGAAAGTAAAAAATACTTCAACTAATTAAAAATGGCAGAATTATTCTGAAAAAACTAAAGACTCTGTTACATAAATTTTATAAAGAATATATAAGATTATCAACATATATTTTGACAAACAAAAGATATGCTCAGAAGTCGATAAAACTGGGCCTTTAGTATAAAAGGCAGAGGTCAGTTTGAAGAACGCCTTGCTCATTGGTTTCTTTCTAGTTGGTCTTGGATAACAATAATATATCCAAGATCGCTCTATGCTGAAGTAATTTGACATGTCGGAGTGAACCGGAGCTTCTGAAGACATCGGTCCTGAAAATGTATACCAGAAAAGCTTTCGTGACCAACTAGGAGAATGGACCACAAGATCAACTAATAATCAAAGGCTGTGAGCTCATTTTAACCCCCAAAAACTATGTATAGTTATCTACAACCATCGTGAATTCACTAAAACTTACCGGTAAGACTACTTATTCCTGATTGTGACAAAAATTAAGCATTTGCAAACAAGTCTTAAAATAATCCCGATAGAGACTTTCATTTTTTCTGTACAAGAGACTTTTGCTTATACCAGAACTTTTTAATTATTTTATTTGTTGATTGCATCATATCTGAATTAATAATATGTGTTCTCTAAAATTTACTTGATTAGAATTCTCATTTTAACTTAAACAGATTTTTAATCTGTTATAATAAAAAAATATTTCTAATATCAATTTTCATTTGTGCGTTATTTAATAATAGAAGTATTATTTTTTTTATTAATTTATTATTAGTTTAATAAGATTTAAAACGTAATTTACTTTTGCCAATATGTTTGAATAAGCCCAGGAATAATAATCTTAAAAAAAATAATTCTCGTTTTGGTATGATGCAATACCGATTAAGTTAAAAGTATTTTTCTTTTTTTTATTCGTGAGACGTTATTTGACTATTTCAGCAAACTTTTTAGAATAAAAGGTCCTGGCACCCATATTAAATAAATTAAAAGCTGATTTCATCAATAGTATAATTCTCAACTATTAATAGGCCGAGCTTGATCAGGAAATATAGCTGTGTTTTTAGAATAGAAATACAACTTTCTTCTTTTTGGACATCGCTTGATCAACTCGCAGCAGTTTATATTAGCATGTAGAGGCCTAGAAATATGGAAAACATTATAATATATATATTGTGTAATTGAGTAAATATGTGAGTCATGAAAGAATGGTCCTGGATTAATAGCACCCTGTGAATTGTAAAAAGCCATTTGTAAACTAAATAGAATTAAAAGTATGCTTCTGTTTTAATGCCTCACGAATTTCGGAGCTATTGGAAACTGAATAACTATAATGATCATGATGAAAAAAAGACTCTATAATTTTAATGAAAATATAGTCCAATTGTTGATCACTATTTGCAATTGAATAAAAATATACTATGCAGTTAAATGCTATTTATAACAGAATAAAATTATGAACCAAACAAGAATAATCCTAATCTAATAATACCCATTAATTGTAGCATCATTTGTTTCAAACTAAATTAATAACATAAGCTCAAATGTTTTAATAATATGCTAATACTTAAGTTAATAAATCAATGATAATGATCTTTGTTGTAATTCTTATACATTCCAATTGTATTTCGAACAGATAGAAAGCAAATAAAAATACATTACTTCAAGCCATCCTAAAATATTAGTTTTATTTGAAATTGATTAAAGTTAAAGCAATAAAAACTAAATATTGCTTTCTTATAAATAACAGTTACCTAATATATAGACCCTTTGTAATAAAATAAAAAGAGAGATATAAAACTTAATATTTCTCATAAGTCAAAAATATTGTTTATAATAATACAAACTTATACCAAAGTTAAATATTATTTATATGTATATTTAAATGAAATATTCATTGATATATGAAATAATCCCAACAGATTTATAATATCAATGATATCTAAGTAAATGTAGAACTCAATAACTAATTTCTAATTACATCTAAATAAAATCAAATGTATTAATAACTCTGCTGTACTATTCCACTAATAATTCAATATACTCTTATTAACTATTATAATAAGATTAAATATTTAATAATGGAAAACCAATTACCTTAACATATTCTTTTCTACTTTTACGAATCTAAAATATAAAATAAAAATCATTCTATTAAAGAACTTTAAAGATTTTCAATATCCAATCATAAATAATATATAAAAAAAATGATAAATTTTTATTAGATCCATATCCAAACCTAATTGACAACCACACTCAATTACTTTTCCTTTTAATAAAATGAGGTTATGAAAACTAATAGATGACAACTGTCAAAGCATATAAAATATTGTTTTTTTCTATGTAAATAAGTAGCATCAGCCAAGAAGTGAACCTGAGGAGACCACTTGGTCACCAATGCTTGATGAAGATTATTAGGCTTTATTCTTATCAAATAGTAATATTAAAATTTAATATTTACACTAAACTTATAATCCACATTGACAAATCCTAAGTATAATTAAAGCAGTTACTTTAATTTGTAACAGAATAAAATGCATTACTTTTACCAGCTCTATAGCTGAATAAGATTACGACCCTTATGGCTGTATCCTGATTTAATATAATATTTACTTTAATTGATAAAGACTTAAAATAAAAAACATGTAAAAATCTAACTGCAACTATCTATACTTCATTTTCAGTAATTATCCTATTTTTATCTTTATAAATCATCAAATCAATTTATATATATATATTATAACACCCACCGACATATCTATAATCCTCCATTGTGGATTTTCACCCGAAGCTTCGACTAAGAGGGTATTTATGAGCATGGTTTGAACCTATCTCACGCGCCAATCTTACCAGTAAGTAGGAATTACCTCCTAGAAAACATATATACAGGTTCTTGATATATATCTGATATGGTGATGCACCTAACTAGCTCAATCTCAAGGTCAGGGACATCTGTCTATCTAGAGAACAAAGCCATAAACTAACCAACACCATCTCACGCGCATATTTATTTTGCGATAGCCTAAAGCTCGAAATCCTTACTTCTAACCTGGGCTGGATGGGATTTATTCTACTCGATCGTATCCCTTCCCAATAAATCTCATTCGTACCTACATATAAGATTGCTATGCAAACACTCAGGCCATTCATTATCATACCTACACATATATCACGCTCATTCATCCACACACCAAATAATGCAAATACATATATATATAGTGAGCTGTATGATTAATATAGTCATATATCTAACTTTTAAATATAAAATTTAAATATAGCAATTAACTGAGGTAACACGCAGTTCTTTATTTTAGATACATATATTGAAAAAAAGCTGGTGACATGTCACTTTACCTGTACTCACGCAATTAAACAAGTCCGTACTGACGTCCTTGCCACGAACTTAATCTGGTGGATCTCACTGATGGCAAATAGTTCCACAATGGTCATAAGGTCCAGCGATAGGTTTCAGAGGTGGAGTAGTTGGCGACTCTTTTCGCAAAGGTCTAAATCTCGAACGATTTTGAATCAATATTTCTTCGATGGAACAAAATCTCTTGATTTATTATGACAGCTCGCAAATCCAATCAGGTGAATTCATGACGAGTATCCCCGGAGTCGAATAACGACCAGCACACAATCCAATTACCCCGACATTTTTTTGGAAGAAAAAAATATTAAACTTCTTAAGAAATAGATTTTGCGTCCTCCTTGCTAGGGATCTGGGCCGCCTCTTCTTTTTTTTTTTTTTTTTTTCTTTTTCTTCCACTCGAGCGCAAGACAAAAAAAGTTCTTTTGTATTCACCTTTAACTCTACAAAATCTTTCTGCATATTCCTATGCCGCTGACCAGTCCTTCCATTGTTCTTCAACACAAAAAAAAAAAACTATATCCACAGACCAGTTTTCCGCCTTCCCCGGCGCCAGTTATTACCAAACTGCCTACAGCAATTCACTCATCCTATTTCAGTCCTCACATAGTTCACAAGGTGACTCCAACAAAAGAAAACACGTGATCACAAAATTATTAACAAACTCAAAAAAAAAAATATGTGTGAATAAAATCTTATCTAAGAATAATTAATTACAGCTTTTATACAGCTTTACATATATAAGTGATCGCAAACCTCCCAGATACTAACTACGTATTTTTTATACTCGCACATACACTATATTTACATTACTTGTAACCGGGTTCGAATGACCGTTCACATATATATTCTTTTATTTATTTGTTTATACATGGTCCTTACATTAACACTATTAATTATGTCATATTTTACATATGCGTGAATTCGAACCCGTTTGTTACATACCCCCTCAGTGCGATAGCCTTCAAATACCTTCTTGGTATTTGAATGGCTTCTTAAACGACTCTTCTCCTTTACTTTCCCCGGCTTCACCTTTCTGTTTCTGTTTTGTGTCCACGAATCCCTTTTCTTGTTTGAGCTTAACGCTTCTCCGGCGGACGTTGAGAGCTTCCGGTTCGTATGGCTATCTCGGTCTATGACCATCCTCACCACTCTCCCTAGGTGTGACATTCTCGCTGGTGTGTCCTTCTTCTGCCCCACATTGGATATTTGTCCTATCTCTACCTCTTGCTTCCATCGCTCTAACGGTGCATTATGATCATATATACTCATGTCCAGAGCGTTATAGCAGCTCCGCCATTTCTCCAATGGATGCCTTCCTCATTCCCAACATCATCCTTTCCACGTTCATAGGCATATTGTGCCTTACAATTCGAATGATGTGACTTTCAGGACATGTGACACGCGTCCAGCGTCCTTAGTCTCGCCACTTGAGCGGTGAAAAAATTGAGAGAAATTTTTCTTCCTTTTCCTCCCCGTATTTTTCTCGCATGGGATTTGGTACTGCACGAGTTCTTGGCGGTCTTCTGACCAGAAAGTCTCTCGTATCATCCTCTGATACTCCTCGAGGGCTATGGGCTGGTTGGGACAATGAGTCCAACCACTCTTGGGCATTCCCACTTAAATGACTGCACGCTACCACCAACTTTCCCTCCTCTGGCATGGGATTCATGTCGATGTATCTTCGTAAGCTCCGTAAATGCTCTACGGGAGCTTCCCCCCATTTGACCTGCAAATGGCCGTACCTTTAGAAAGTGGTTCACTTGGTTATGTACCGCCACCTCCTTGCATTTTCCCATATGCTCCGGCCTTTCCATCTCGCTAAGCCTCGGTCTCTTGATTTACATCCCCCTTTCCCTTCATCTAAACTTCCTCCTACTACTTTCTCAAGTTAGGTTCCTCCGCCCCCTTCCCTCACCTTTTATCCCTAGTCTCCGTTTCTATCTCCTTGAAATCGGAGTTCCAGACTTTCCAATTTTTCTAAAATCTTCTCTGATATATTTATTTCCTTCTCTTTCCGTCGCTCCTCTGCTTTCCCTTTTCTCTCCTCCATTTTGTTTATTTTTTGGGTTCATTTCTTTATCTATCTTATTATTAAGGTTATGTGCCAGGGGTTCATCACTCCCCGCTTCCAGTGGTCCTGGCATGACCCACCTGATACCTTTGTCCCTTCTTATCCTCTTGAACGATATCGCTTATGATATCTCACTAATGGATAAATTCTTAACCTCTGCTTCCTCTAAACCCTGACTTTATATATATGTTTCAACATACATCAACGCTATTTCCTCACGACCCTATGAGAACCTTTTCATCCACACATTTGCCCGCAGAACATGCCCATCTACCGCCTTTTCCCATATGTTTTCACGCTCTTTCCGCTTTATCACCACTATCGCTTTATTTTCCCTTTTCCTTTATTTAAAAAAAAAAAAACAATCTGCTTACTTGCCCGCTCTCTCTAACATTCGCTGCCCCCGTTAGTTGGGATGCCATCACAAGCACCCACCGACATATCTATAATCCTCCATTGTGGATTTTCACCCGAAGCTTCGACGAGAGGTATTTGAGGGGAGCATGGTTTGAACCCATCTCACGCGCCAATCTTACCAGTAAGTAGGAATTACCTCCCTCAAAACACATACATACACAGGTTCTGATATATATCTGATATGGTGATGCACTGAACTAGCTCAATCTCAAGGTTGGGGACATCTGTCTATCTAGAGAACAAAGCCATAAACTAACCAACACTATCTCACGCGTATATTGTTTAAGGGATAGCCTAAAGCTCGAAATCCTTACTCTAACCCCGGCTGATGGGATTTATTCTACTCCGATCGTATCCCTTCCCAATAAATCTCATTTGTACCTACATATAAGATTACTATGCAAACACTCAGGCCATTCATTATCATACCCACACATATATCACGCTCATTCATCCACACACCAAATAAATGCAAATACATATATATATGTGAGCTACATGATTAATATAGTCATATATCTAACTTTTAAATATAAAATTTTAATATAGCAATTAACTGAGGTAACACGAAGTTCTTTATTTAGATACATATAATAGCAACATAGCTGGTGACATGTCACTTTACCTGTACTCGCGCAATTAAACAAAGTCCGTACTGACGTCTTGCCACGAACTTAATCTGGTGGATCTCACGGATGGCAAATAGTTCCAATGGTCGTTGGGTCCCAAGTATAGGTTTCAGAGGTGGAGCAGTTGGCGCACTTCTTTCGCAACGGGTCTAAATCTCGAACGATTTTAGAATCAATATTTCTTCGATGGAACAAAATCTCTTGATTTATTATGACAGTTCTCAAGTCCGGTCAGGTGAATCCAAGGACGAGTGATCCCCCGGAGCCGAGTAACGACTAGCACACAATCCAATTACCCCCGACATTTTTTTGGAAGAAAAAATATTAAACTTCTTAAGAAATAGATTTTGCGCCCCTCCTTTGCTAGATTCAAGCCGCCATCTCTCTTTTTTTTTTTCTTCCACTCGAGCGAAAGACACAAAAAAAAAGTTCTCTTTGTATTCACCTTTAACTCTACAAAATCTTTCTGCATATTCCTACGCCGCTGACCAGTCCTTCCATTGTTCTTCAACACAAAACAAAAACTATATCCACAGACCCAGTTTTCCGCTCTTCCCAGCGCCAGTTATTACCAAACTGCCTACAGCCTGCACCATCATCCTATTTCAGTCCTCAGATGCTCACAAGGTGACTCAACAAAAGAAAACACGTGTTACCAAAATTATTAAACAACCTCAAAAAAAAAAAAAAAAAAAAAAAATATGTGAATAAAATCTATCTAAGAATAATTAATTGCGCTTTTATACAGCTCTACATATATAAGTGATCGCAAACCTCCCAGATACTAACTACGTATTTTTTATACTCGCACATACACTATATTTACATTACTTGTAACCAAGTTCGAATGACCGTTTACATATATTCTTTTATTTATTTGTTTATACATGGTCCTTACATTAACACTATTAATTATGTCATATTTACATATGCGTGAATTCAAACCCATTTGTTACAATATATATATATATGTTAAAACGAAGATTTGCACGGGTTAAATATATAAAATACATATTTTGCGGGTTCATCCATGTTAAAAACTTTTAATATTAATATACTGACATTTTGACTTGGTCACACAAGCCATCCACCGAGTTATAAAAGGTAGAAAGACAGTTGTAGAGGCGCTACAATCACTGATTTGAATAAAACGTTAAAATTCCACCAATAGCAAAAATGTTAAATTTAGGAATGTTTTTTTAAAAAAATCTTTCCAAATAGGAGGAAGTTTACATGTATCATCTCGCTTATTGATACAATCTGGCCTTTTAAGTATCTCAATGGCTTCTCTAATTTTGCATTGGTAGAGATTATCACATCTGGATATGATCCTAAATTTAACATTTTTTGCTATTGGTGGAATTTTAACATTTTATTCAAATCAGTGATTGTAGCACCTCTACAACTGTCTTTCTACCTTTTATAACTCTGTGGATGGCTTGTATGACCAAGTCAAAATGTCAGTATATTAATATTAAAAGTTTTTAATATGGATGAACCCGCAAAATATGTATTATATATATACTACTTGTTATTACCAAAATAATTACCATAAGATACTACTTACTTATTAAATATTTAAGAATGTCAAATTAGTTAAATTACTGTTGTAGAAAATCCATATCTGGTCAGATAACAAATCAATTGAATTATGTAATATAATCCAAATACAATTAACCATTTAATTACATTGTAAAATTAAATGACAATGAATCAAGTTTATTTGTTTTAAATTAATTGAAAATTTATTAACAAATGGATATAAATTATAATCAAATAGTATATATGACAAATAAACATTTAAAATATATACATATATTATCTGATTCTGCTTAATGCAATAGATTGTCAATTGAGATTAATTTCATCTTTAAATAGGTTACTGCATGTCAATCTCCATTTATTGGATACTAAATTCAAATATATGTTTATGTAACACAAAAATGCAGAATTTTTATACTTCTCAAAATAAAAGGGGTGTTCTAGATATATCTTCATTTTATACTTCATCTAAAAATATAGTTAATATAAAGTTAGAACAAAGTAAAATAAATACTTATTATATTATAATCATTTTGAACTTCTAATATAAATAATATAGCTAAAGTTAATTGATAGTCAATAAAAAAATGAATAATTTAAATTAAAATAATAATTATTATGCTATGAAATATAAATTCAAACTTAGGAAAACATAACTCTCTTATATTTAGTTATACAATTAGATCACTACTTAACCCAAAATTATACTATTATTTATATCAATAAATATTATACATTTTGAATGAAGTGAATAAAATAATATCAGTAATAATAATACATAAATATAAGCAAGTGACCTAAGTAGTAGTCATTGAATACTGCATTTCCAAAATAATATTACAGTTCTAATATCTCATATTTTAAACCACACACCAGAAATGTTTGTTATTACAGAAAAAGTAAAAATTTTATGTAAAGCTATTAGATTCAAAACACATTTTATTAATTTCAATATTTACTACTAATCAGGAGATATTTGATCTATATAATGTTGTAATTGTTCAAACACTAACTTATATCCATGATGATGCAATATAGAAATAATTTAATTTAGCATGGACTTACTTCATAAAACATTACAAGTTAACAGACACTAGTTTCATCCATGATGATACTCTGGAAATTGAACTAATTTTTGTCTTGTGTATAGATAATCCATCAAGCTCATAAAATTATATAACAGGTGAACATAATCTTTGTGTACGTTTTGCTGTTAGAATTTAGACTTCATCATTGAAAAGTAGGTAATATTTTTTTAAAAACAAAGAAATATTCAAATGATTTTTAAACACTATGAATAAGTTTTTGTTTTTTCAATTATAGCATGCTTAGCAGTCTTTGGTTTTATTTTATTGTTATTGTTTCTAATTAATAAATTTATGTTTCATTAAATTATTCCAGTGAATTCATTCAATCCTAAAATAGGTTTTAAATATTATAAATTATTATATGTTGGTATTATATCTCCCAACATAACAATTATAGAACTCTTGCTCACTGAGCCAAAATCATGCTTAGTGATCAGTTATTTAGATTTGGATTATGTTTTATATATGGGATGATGATTTTTTTTGTTGGTGCAAATGGATATTCTTTAAATTCCATGCATTACATTTTCAGTTTTTATATTAGAAATCAAGTTTATAATTGGCCAGTACATTAATGGAACTAAATGGCAGGACATTGATGATGATCAGCATGTTTCTGTATTCAAGCATTACTTTTTAATTATTATATTCCAATAAATTAGCATTTAAGTTTGTGCATCCAAATTATAGTTTATATAATGTGCCCTATGTTTGGCAGGAGCTAAATAATTACTATGGTCTATAGTAAACCAATTCTAAATCTAGTCATAAGATTGACTGTTGATTTTATTATTTTATTATTCATGATGAATTATTATTATTATTATTATTATTATTATTATTATTATTATTATTATTATTATTATTATTATTATTATTATTATTATTATTATTATTATTATTATTATTATTATTATTATTATTATTATTATTATTATTATTATTATTATTATTATTATTATTATTATTATTATTATTATTATTATTATTATTGTTATCTGTAATGTTGATGAACTTATAGGTAGTCTTTGTTTTTGCTGATCTCTTAGGATCATCATATTCATTATATATTTATATATTTAAATTTAGATTAGTATATTAACTGGGGTTGATGATGATGATGTTTTTCATCACCAAGATTCACCCCATAAGTCCATACCATTACAATATGTTTTTTTTGTTGTGATATTTTGTAGTTTTTAATATTACTATGTAAACGTTTTGGTCTTTTTTTAGTTGATTAAAAATCAATGATATCATTTGGATATAAAAATAAGTCTTCATTTTCTGTTACTTTAAATCCTTCAATTTGGTTTCTTCTAATTTTATCAATTTTTCTATTTCACTGCATTGACTACTACTAATGATATTTCCAGATTTCTATTTACATATTTAAGATATGAAATTTATAAGAATAAACCCAGTCCTTTATTAAATGTTTATATATGCATGTCATCTCTCTGTTAACATCTTTGTTACAGCAGATTATCTACTTGATATTATATATTAAAATCCAGAATCTCTTAAAAAAGTAAATGGAAACCAAATTTTATATTTAATTGAATAATAAGCAATTAAACATAGTAATTAAAATGAACTTTCTATTTATTTATTTACTGCAAAAAAAAAAAAAATTATAATCCTCCATAGATTTTATAAAGAAAGTGTGTAAAACCAGATTTTTTTTTTCAATTGACATTTATTGATGTAAAAGAAATATAATGTTTTATTTTTTAGAAAGTACAATTTATTCAGATTTAGCCAAAAGCTAAAATTATTCACAACAAAAACCTTTGTTAATATCTTATTTTTGATATTTGTAACAAATGTTTAACAAATATGAATTGTAGAGAAAAATAACATTTTGAATCAAGGCATATAATTAGCTTAAAACAGATAAATGCTTTCAGAAGTAATAAGTTAAGTGATGCATTACTTTTTAGACGTTAAATGTACTATGTAAAGATGCTTTTGAGATATCTAACTTTTAATATATATGTATAAAACTTTTCTTCACTTCAAACATTTCAAACAATGAATAAAAAGAATCTTGTTAAATGAAAGAATGGAAAGAATTTAGCACTTGTTCAGTTAGTTAGAATAATTTGATATTGGTGAATACTGAACGAAAACAATGAATAAGAATTTGTGACCTGACTAAGCTGAAGAGTACTGGTTAAGTCAGAAATGCATCTTCGAATCATTTATTTTCTCCAGATGCCTTTTGAAGTCAGTGTAATAAATATGTTTTTAAAATGTCTAAAATGTTACACATGAAGAAAAGAGAATAAAAATAAATTAATAATATCATATGGCATAATTTAATAATAAGAAATAAATAAATAAATCCTTTATTAAGTTTAAACTTCATATTTGGGTTGAAAATGTAATAAACCATAGTCTAATAAATGGTTGGCACTAAAAATTAATGCATTTATCTACATAGAAATCTGTCAAATAAATACAAAGAATCGGCACTTGTAGAATTAAGTCATAAAAATATAGTTGTTTACTTATGTGTGTTATTGTCAAATGTTTTAATGGCTTGTTTCAAGTCAAACTCAGGTCCAACATTTAAAGAAACTGTATATGAGAAGGATTCTTTTCCTATGAGTGATTATTTGAGCAGTGGTTTTGAATAAGAGTATATCCTAAGCCTCATAGAAAGATGACAAAAATTAAATTTTATAGGAGCCAGAAATGAAGTCCATTTTGTCAACATGATGAAAAGATATAGTAATCATTATGTTGTAAGGTCTTTATTATATATACATATATTGATGATATATATAGAACTCACAAAGAAGCCAGTAGCAGAAACCAGTCTGGGGTTGGGGATATTCTGCAAAGCTTGTTAAGAGTTTATTGTGATATATATATATATATATATATATATATATATATATATATATATATATATATATATATATATATATATATATATAACATTTGCAGTACAAGCTTGTTAAATTAGGTCATGTGACATATGACTTGATTTTTTTTTGTAATATAGTGATGTGTATGTATGCAATTTAACCAATAGTTGTATTTTTTTGCAGATGCATGTAATTCTATATTCTAACATGTATCATTTCTTTGTATTAATTGTTTTTACCTTGCTAGTACAAGCATAAAATAAATATTGCATCTGACAGCCTTATATAACTGAAAACTTTTATCAGTAAACAATGAAAATTTTACTAGTTTTAAATGTCTTGTTATCATTTTGTAAAAAGGGGTAAAAATACTAATAATTCTAAATTTATAATCTTTCATTGACAATATAACTTCCAAATAATCCATATGAATTACAAATATTTGGGATCCGTGCTGATATGATTGATTGCTAATCGGCTGCCTACCTTTCAATGTATTAAAGATCTTTTCTATGTAAAATTCACAATAGTAACCACATATTGTGTGAATTAATGGCATAAAATAAATTTAATAAATTCTCTTGCTATGTCATATTCTAGATTTTAAATCTTGATCATTGGGTATTTTTTGGATGTTTTTTTTTTAGTTAGACAAGTTAACAATCTAATCAACTTTCATTAAATTTTGCTCTGCTGAAAAATAGACATCTCAGATTAATCTGATTTAGTTAGATAAATACAATGCATGGACTATAAAAACAAAAATATGATTGTAATATAATGAGACTTTCATCACCAGCAAACAAAGTATCATGCAATGGACATTTATGCTTATATACCATGATCTTTGATATATAATATAAAGGAGAAACACTAATCATTTTACAATATAATGTAAAAAAGAGATTAACATTAATTACAAAAATTAAACACTATCAGATGAAATTCATAGAAGCCAGTTTATAAAATGCTATTGTTTATTTTTAGTGTCTATAGAGTTTTAAAAACAAAATTTTTGAATATACTCTTTGCAAAAAAAAAAAAATAAGTATTTAATATATTTGAATATCTAGCAAATTTTATTTAAAAAAAATATTACTTTTGTAATAAAATACTATTTAGCTATCTGATTTTCTGTAAATAAAGAAAAAAATGTATCATTTCTAAAAGTTACTCAAAATAATACCTACTAGCAATTTTCTTTTTTTTTTTTTCAATAAAAAACTTTTAACATTAATTTACCTTTTTAGCATTTATTTTTAATCTACATTTTCATTTTTTATGATAACTCATAAAAATAACTGAAACTCTGAGGCATTTTTATGAAAACAATAATATTATCTGAAATATTAATATTCTTGTTTTTTTTTCTTTTTTTGTTTTTCACAAAATAAAATCATCCTTTAGTTTAATCCTTAATCTTGGGTGATGATAACTATTTTTTACACCATTTACACATATGTCAGGTTTCCAATGTTTAATGAATATCAGAGCGAATATAGAATCAATTGGTTTTTTTTTAATCTATAAATTCATATGAAGATGGCAATTTATATTCATTGATCTTTTTGTAATTTTATTTCATATATGAAAGTGATTTACTTCGCTATAACCATTTTTAAATTCAACTTGTTTTTTTTTTGACCGAGTTCAAAATTCTCTGTCGACGAGATGAATAATCTTTATATCTTTTATACAACTAACAGAATATTTATAGATCTCAAACTTATAATATTTTTTTTCTTTTTCATCCTTTTAAAAGTCAATATCTTTATTGCAGACAACCATTTATCAATATATTACATATTTATTATTTTTCTTTACCTAATTTTTAAAACATATCTATTAAAATTTTGTCATTTCTGCGATTTTTATAAAAAATAAAAAAAGAATAAAATTAAAGTTGAAAAATGGAATTTAATTATATATAATCTCTTTATTTAAAATAGAGTTTCAAAAATGTTATCATAATTGTAGGAATTAATTTGTTTATTGCTTTTTATCATTATATATATCTTGTAGAATTTGTTCACGCTCTTCATAAAATTACCCAGTTTTTTTAGTATTAATGTCATATTTTCTTACTATTTTCAAAATTACCTAAATGCAAATTTATCAGCAAAACTATTGGAATTATGATTGTTGTAAAAAAGAAAAAGTAAAAATAGTGTCAAAGACATGTTCAGATCTGATTTCAATTAAAATCACTTACTTTAACTGACAGAGAAGAATTTTAAGGAAAAAGTATTAAGATCTAAAGTGAGTCCCTAAAAAAATTTGATTCAAGTTATTTTGAAAACACATTTTTAAAAGTCTATAATATAAATAAATCTGAACAAAACTACACTTTTATAAGAGTAATTGAATCAGCAATGTATTAATTTTTTTTCTAATCATGCATTAGAATTGGTAGTTGAGTATGTAGATCTATTAAATATTATAAAATCAATGCAGTAATGCTAAAGAAGTGGACCATGTTATAGAAACCATACCAATAGTGTTAACATGTCAGTTTAAAGAATTTTAAGATGATGCTTTAAAACATTTTATTTCTGATATAAAATATCACAGATAGTCTATAAATTATTTAAATATTATTGATGCCTGTTATTGTTTTTACAAGAATACTATAGAACTTTTAAAAATCACATCATCACTATTTCTTATGCTTGCTTATAACTGTTATTAAAACAGGCAAAACTCTCCATATACTAATGCCACTCAGTGCAAGCCAGAGTAATCAATGGATATCAAAAGGCTAGTGCATAAAATCACTATCTAGTGCAGATAGGGATTTTATGCACAAGCCTTCTGGCATCCATTGACTATTCTGGCTTCCATTGAGTGGCACTACTGTATGGAGAGTTTGTGCATACAATCCCTATCTAGTGCATTAGATAGGGATTTTGTGCACAAGCTTTCTGGCATCCATTAAATACTCTGGCTTGCACTGAGTGGCACTAATGTATGGAGTGTATTGCCTGTTTTAATAACTTTCAAAAGTTTTGCAAAACAAAGAAGTAAATAATTCACTGTGTCAATTGCTAATCAAATTTTATACTTGAAAATATTATTTATAAAATTAAAGTGATTTGGCTTACATTTTTAACAATTATCCCAGGATAAGACAAAATATATGCCTATGAGTACTTTAAAAGTTTAATATAAATATAATTTAGAATATTTTTAAGGCAATATTATCATATAACAACATTCTGTTGATCATACTGATCCAGTCTATTTTATAAAAACAAACAGACAACTATCCCTTGTAAAAGTAAGAGATTATATCACCAATGTATTTTATAGAGTTCGAATTAAACTCTGTTAAATATGTTAAAATTTGAATACATGACAACTTAAAATGTCCAAGTCAACATCCTAAGCAGGCAAAAAAAGTGTATCCCTGCTATAAAATAAAGCCAGTACATATATTAATAGTACAAATAATGAAGATATTTTATTAACTGATAAATGAATTAAGATTGTCACAAAATGAAGAAAATTGGCCAATTTCAGCAGAGAAATCACTTCAAAAGACAGCAATATAATCATACATAAAGAAATTAGTCAAAATATCATTAGTAAAAACAATTATAGAAGATACCTAAGTGTCAAAACAAAGTCAGAATACTTTAAAAACCATATCACAATTTTAATAATTTTATCTAATGAAAAGAAAAATATTCTAGTCTTAAACAAGTATTTCATGATAAGATTTGAGTTTGAATTAATAGATTGAATTTATCATTAATAATCATTCTTTTAAAGAATCATCTTTGCAAATAAAAATTGTAATAATAATATTCTTAGCTAATTACTTTACAATATATTTTTTCAATAGAAAAAGAACTAAGATGAATCATCATTAACAATGATATTGATGGAGTAATATGTCAATATGTAATCAAGTGGTTTGTTGTATTGGAGCCTACAATGTACAAGCATCAGAAGTGATATCTGGACTGTGGTTCACAGATCATAGGGTCTTATGCACACCACTCTGTCACTGCATTAAATTATGAAAGTTATTAAATTGATTATGTAATAAATAATCAAAATTATAATAGTTTGTTTATATGATGTTAGCCACATAACTTATCACAGTAATATTTAAGTAATCAAATCCCACCAATATTATTTAAATTATGGTGAACATGTTATGTAAATAATCAGTAGTTAACTACAAATTGATCATCAATCATTAGCATAACTAGATCAAATAACACTAAATGGTACTTATGATTTAACTTTTATTTTCAACAAAATAATAACTATAATTAACTTGTACACAACTGTATGTGATATCTTAGAGTTTTATTGTAAATAAGTATTTATAACTAATATCTCTGTGTATTATCATTCACAATCATGTATAAAAAAGTTGATTTTTGATATAAAAAATATGTATACATTATGAGATATATGTGATTACACTCTGAAAATGTGTTGAATAATTAAGCAATAGATTAAGTATATACAAACAATAATAATTTCATCATCATCATTAATGATTTGTCATAAATAACTATTTTCTTAACACATTTTATTATAATAAATCATTATTAAAATGATTTAAAATGTAATAAGTTACTCTTATGTATCTCATGCTCTGTGAACATGTATTGACTTTTTTGTAATGCTTATTTTTATTTAATACAAAATATTTCCATGTTTTGAACAATGGCTAATTATAAACATGTACTTGAAATGAAAATGTATTTATGCAAATTTTGGCTTTTGCAAAAAAATCATGATTGGACAATTTTATCAAAAGCAAACAAAAATTGTAATGTCTCACAATGGAGCTACTATTATTTTGTACATAAATATATATGGTAACTATCTTAAAGCAAAAATTATACTATACTTAAAATTATAAAAAAATAATTCCACGTTTAAGAAGCAAAATGCAAATAAAAATTTGATGCATTATTCAAATAAAATAAAATTCTGATTGTTGAAGAAAGTAAATTCGATATAAATTTTTAATATTAACTACAAGATAAAAAAAAAAAATGTTTACCCAGTTTCAAAACTAAAAAATTTTATAATACAAATGTAATCTTAAAAAATACATGTTTAATTTATAAATATATCATTGAGACAAATATTGCCAAATTTTTATTATCATTTATTTCAAAATTAATAATAAAAGTTACTTATTTTAATAATTATATTTTGAATTACAAGTGTCAAAATTAACTCAACCCACATCTTTGACACCATCCACTTTAGATAAATATAATAATGATTATTATCAATCTTTTACTAAACTAGAGATTATCTATAGCATATATATATAAACTTTAAAACTGAATTACAGATTAATATATCTGATTTTACTGAAATAAAAATTTGAAAATAAATTTGCAGTAATGCCACTCAGTGCCAACCAGAGTAATAACAGGATGCCAGAAGGCTTGTGCATAAAATCCCTATCTAGATCCTACTCATCTAATATCCCCAGACTAGTTTCTGGCTTGTGGTCTTCATCAGTGAGGAGCTTTGGATATGAGAGCACTGCACCTAAGGATCTAATGCAACCCTCCAGCAGCCACCTTTTATCTCTACTTAACTACAAAACTATGAGAATAAAATTAAAAACATAATAATATTTTCAATCTAAGCTCAATAGCTTATATATAGTCATATAGGGGCTGAACCCAGTTCAGTACCCATACATTTTGGTGTCTTTGACTCATTTAACAACTATAGCCACCACTATTGTATTAGGCAGGATTGGTGTTAAACCACTAAACATCACATTATCAACATTTCTTATGCTAGCACATTACTGTTATTAAAACAGGCAAACTATCCATCCATTAGTGTCACTCAGTGCCAACCAGAGTAATCAATGGATGCCAGAAGGCTTTATCCCTATCTAGTGGCCACAAGCCAGAAACTAGTCTGGGGATATTGGATGAGTAGGCACTAGATAGGGATTTTAGGCACAAACCGTCTGGCATCCATTGATTACTCTGGTTGACACTGAGTGGCACTACTGGATGGAGAGTTTTGCCTGTTTTAATAACAGTAATGTGCTAGCATAAGAAATGGTGATCATGTGATGATAAATTTGCAGTAGTGAAAAAAAAAGCAAATGATTTTTTTTCAGTTAATGTGGGGAGGAAATTAACATTACTTTGTATTTTATTTTTATTAATCCAAATCTCTTTATAGAGCTTTTAAATCTTCAAATAAACCTTTAGTTAAATTACTGCTAAAATTCGCATTTAAACTATTTCAAATAGAATATTGTTAGACTATTTAATAAAAACTGAATTGCTAGGTTTGATATAATCTCATTTAGCTTTTTGAGCAGCTGATAATGCCGTTTAGTTTGATAGAAACACATCCTGCAAGAAATTAATTTATTTTCAAATTATTGCCATATATGATTACATATTTATATGAATTTCTATAGAAGGCATAAATAAATAACATTAATATATTATATATAAGTAAAATGTAGTAAAATATTAATATTTTTACATTGTGTATATTTATTATTGTTAATATATAAAAAGATTGCAGTTTTATAATGCCTCAGTATTGTTAATAATATTATTTTATGGAAATTTGGCTCTTGGTTATAAAGAATGTTGATCCTTTATTAATCTGTTATAATTTAGTTCAACAAAGTCATTAATTGTAAGGCATTAGGATGGTTCTATTATTGTTTCATATATATATATATATATATATATATATATATATATATATATATATATATATATATATATATATATATATATATATATATATATATATATATATATATATATTGTAGATACCTTTAACATTAGTTTGGTTCTCAGCATTTCATTTAACAATTGGAAATTAAATTATTAAATCCAAAAATAAATCTTAAAATGTTAGTACCATACAGAATGAGGATTAAATTTAGTGAAGTAAAATCAAAAGTAATGATGATAAATATTGGGGAAAGAGAAGAGAAATACTTTTTTATTGGGAGATATAAAATTAAGTATGGTGAATATGCATAATTATTTGGGAATCATCTTAAGTAAACAGAGAAATTGCTTGGTTGAATGGGAGAAAAAGTTGAAAAGAAAGGAACTGATAAAGAAATTAACATTGTTTTCCTATAATAAATATGATGTTTCTAGAATTGTATGGAAGAGAGTGGCAGTAGCAAAGGTAACCTATGGTAATCCTGTGTTATGTGCTGGTAAAGGAGTGTTAGATTACTTAAATAGTACAAAGACTAGTAGAAGACATGCATTGCATGCAGATGTATGAATGGCAAAGGGAGCAATTCAAGAAGAAATGGCATTGTCATGTTTTTATATGAGAGATGCAAAAAGCAAAATGTTAATGTTTCCTTGACTGCAATTTATAGATAATAAGAGAATAGCCAAATTAGTATTTAATTGGGTTGTGAGTAAATGGCAGACAACAATATGTGTATAGTATGCAGAAGATTTGGATAAATACTTTATGTCAGTATACACAAAAGTTAGGATGATTGTGTAGGAACTATTGTTGAATATTATAGTGGAAAGGAATGGGATAGAAGAATAGATGCATTAAGAAAAAATAGGGAGTTGGAGATATGGAGAACCTAATATGAATATATATATATATATATATATATATATATATATATATATATATATATATATATATATATATATATATATATATATATACAAGGAAACAGAATATTGGGTTTGAGTTAATTTATGATAATAGCAAGGAAGATAGTTTACTGTTTAAGACTTAAACAGAATCATTAACAACAAGGAAAACAAAAATGGATAAATGTGAATGATTTAATCTGCAAGTTATGTAAGAAAGGCATAAAAAATATTAGACATCTGTTAATTGAATGTAAATGCTTACAAGAAGAAAGGGTACAAATAATGAAGTTGTGGGAGAATAAATTTAAACAAATGATTATACAGAAAATGGGTTCTTAGTTATTTGCTGGGTTTGGAAAAAGATATGGAATATTTAGAGATAGAAGGCCATAGAGTGGACATAGATATTGTTGTGTAAATGGGATGAAGCAGGATAAAAGAAGAATATGGGAAAAGCTTAGTGTGGGGAATGGAAAGTGAAAGTAAGGTGGATAACAAGTTTTTCTGGGCATAAGTGGCTAAGAGATTCCTCACTCTGAGAAGAGAGAAGCCATAGTGCATCATATCACATCACAATATCATTCTTATTTTCCAATATAAAAGAAAGTCAAACATGCGCTGATTGGTTGTATCCTGATGTAAAAAAAATGACAGCATCACTGATTGGTATATTATTTGCTTGAGGCAATTGTGAACATGCTTTTTTGTTTTAGTATTTCAGAGAGAAAAATTCTAATTTTTAGTTAATTCATTTGCATATTTAAAGTTATTTATTTAATATATTTGAAAAAATATATATTTTAGACCAAAAGCTACATGAATACAGCTAATATTATTTGAAATAGCAAGTGGTAAAAACGTAGTTACAATAATGTAGATCCTATTTTTACTGGCTAATAAAAATTGCTTTTATAAAAGTTGAAGAAATGTTTTGTAAAATCTTTTAATTTTGAATTCTAATATATATTTTTTTCATTTTTTTTACAATGTCTCAATTAATATTAGTTTTCAGTATAAAAATAAAATTCAAATAAGAAATATTTTGTTCAATATTTTAGTAAATAGGCAAAATGATTCAATACACAAAAGAGAAGCAGGTATGACTGAAATTATCAGTAGAGTTTTTCAAATAAGGCTGGGAAGAGTTGGATCTTAAAAGAGTTAAATGGGATTTTATTTTTAAAAGATTATTTATTAAATGTTTTAAAAGACAAAACACATAACTCATAAAACAAATAATCAAATATCAAGAATAAAGCAGGGAAAATATTTTGATTAGTTGATAATTTGCATCTTTAAAATAACTCAATAATTTTGATCATATATTATTATTAATTTCACATTTATATTACTTTGATTTCAAAATTAATTCTATAATATTTTAGATTCGTGTCCACTTTAATATATAGAAAATCCACGTCAGGCCATACATATAGTCATATAGACTTCATAAAAGTGATTAACATCGAAAACACTTCAAATAAGAATAGAGATGATAGAATAAAAAATTTCAAAAGCTTTTTATTTAATTAATTTATTTATTTAACTATAAAGATTAATTAACTTCACAATTTAAAATTATAATACATGCAAATACTATATAAATCTTTTACATTTTATGCTAGCGTTAGATTTTAGTTAAAATTGAATTATTGAATAATCTGCAAGGTTTTTTATATAACTTTTCTCAGTAAAAGGTTTTTTTAAAGGTTTTATCAATTTGTATGCTTGAATATTTTTATTTCTTTGAAGTTATTACAGTTATCAAATGTGAAATTATGGGACGAAAATGTAATTGATTGATTTATTATTAATACTTTTTTTTACTTTTAAATTATCATGGTGATTATAAGTAATATTAAAACCCTTATTTCTTTAAAAAAATCATTTTATATATACGTATGCATATAAATTGTTAATATATAGCTAAGACAGACTTTAAATAACTCGCTGAAAGCAAAATTTTATCCAATAGTTTTCATAGATAAGTAGGCTTCGCAATTGCGGGATCCTTACGGAGACTACATATATATTATAATAAATGTTTTATATTTTAAGATTTAAAGATGTCAAATTAAATTTATAACAAGTTTGTTTTAAACCAAGTTTGGTCTTTATTTTATTTTTCTGCAAATCAATTTACAGAGTCAATTAAATATAAAAAGAAACTACTTGATGGGAAAATAGTACTAAGTGACTTCTTCTCGAAATGTTTTCCACACTGCACTTAATAACCTTTTAACCTCTTGTCAGTAAATATTACTCTTCTTTTAAATAATATCTCAATCTAACACGAAGCACTTTATCTTTTATAACTCTTAATTTTTTCAAATTATACTACGAATAAAAATAAAAATTAATGATTCTTAATTACTAAATAATAAAAGTCACTTTGCAAAGGCATTAAATTTTAAATTACTTATTATACTCCAATAAAATTGATGATAATGTAAAAAATCTTATAAAGATGTAATAAAAACAATATATGAAAACAATCTTCACGATCATCAGTTAAAGAAAGAGTTATATGACTACAATAGTGATACATGTTCTCAAATATAAACAGTTATTAATTATAAGTTAGAGCTTAAGAAATAAATAACTCATAAAGATTAAAAAACGTTAACAGTAACACATGTGATACATTTAATAATATGAAATAGGATCACTATTTCTAAACAAGAATTAAAACAGGCTAAAGTCACTATATATATATATTGTCACACACAGCAAGCTAGAGTAATCAATGGATGCCGGAAGGCTTGTGCATAAAATCCCTATCTAGTGCCTACTTATCCAATATCCCCAGACTAGTTTCTGGCTTATGGCCTTCGTCAGTGAGGAACCTTGGATCTGAGAGCACTGCATCTAGATCTAACCCTAACTCTTCTAACATCCATTGATTACTGTAGCTTGCTGTGTATGGCAATATATATATATATATATATATATATATATATATATATATATATATATATATATAATATATATATATATATATATATATATATATATATAGTGAGTTTTGCCTGTTTTAACAACAGTTATACACAAACATAAGAGGTAGTGGTCATGTGATGTTTATTGGCTTAAAACAATAATTACTTAGATTCTATGTGAGATGGAATTATATAACTTTTGAGTAATGTCTATAACAATCAAAAGATTATATATATATATATATATATATATATATTAATGATATGTATCATATTTAAACTATTAATTTTATTTTCTTCAACACCTTTGACTTACATGCAATCTTCTTAGACTGTAAAATGCATTTAATTATATATATATATTTAACATTTTTATAATGAAAAACCATTTATCTTTCTATTATCTATATATATTCGGATACATTTTGCATTAATAGTATTTATATTCTAAATAATAGTTTCATAATAATCAACTCTTTTGGATTAACATTTACAGTAGATTTCAGATTTTAGTTTGACATTGCTTCCATGTCTTAAATGTAAATATTAAACAACTATATTGTTGTTATAGATAAATGTAGTTATTGTAGTATTTATTTTTAGAATTTTAATTTCAAAATTCTAATATAGAATGATACTAAAGATAGATTTCTTATTCACATATGAATTTCAAACAATTATTGTAATAATGATTTCATAAAAAATTATTAATAAATCAAAAATATTCTTGTAAATAACTATAAAAATAGCTGAATAATAATAAAAATTCTTAGTGATGATGGAATATTGTAATGCTGTGGGAAAAGATGATACAATTATTAGAGATTTTGTGGGGGAGTAATAAATAAGGGAGATTAACAATTGACAAATGTTTGTGGAAAAAGTATCTTGGTAACAATGAGCTAATAATTTTAAAAAATACAGCAGAAGGATTTACTAATGGAAAATTTCAGGTGATAAAAATATAATTTATTTACATTGTGGGATGCAAAATACATTTAAAAATTATTAAGAGTCATGTGCTTATATTAATCTAGATTTAAATGAAAATAATTTTTAAAAGAATAAATAAAATAAAAAACATTTGAGACTTAAAAAAACAATTAAGAAATTAAAAAGGAATATTATAGAAAAACATTTAAAGTTGTTGAATAAAAAAAAAAGGTAAGTCTAAATAATAGTATTAATAATGGATAAATTCCAGACAAAAATTGAAAATTACTCAAAATAAAAGCTAAATATAATCCTTTAAAATCTGAGTGCTATAAAATAATAAAAAAAAATAGTTGAATGAATAATGAAATGATAAATAAAATTGTTGACAAATATAGATTAAAAAAAGTAAATTTTCTTAAATATGTATAGAAGACTATTATCATTGAATGAAAATATAAGATACATCACGCTAGGGGAAAGAGTCTAAAAGGCAAATGTAGGGAAATGGAATAATTATGTAAAAGTAGATTTTTTTTAAATATATGGTAAAATAAATCACATTAGAAGAATAAATAAAATTTGTAGAAATAAAGTAGAGATTATACATTGATAGAAATGGTCACATTAAAAATATAGATAGATGAAAACAATAAATCTTCAATTATATAGGAAAAAAACAATTTATGCAGAAGAAACAATTTATGTAAATAAGAATGAAAAACATAACAATTAGAACATGAACTATGATGAGAACTGAAAAGTTATATACATTTAATAAGATTTCAATTAAACTAGTAAAACCAATGAGGGTAAAATGTTTTAATATGATTGTTTAGTTGTGTTCTGATCTATCGTGTCAGCCACTTGATGACATTGATGCTAATATTGCTATAACATTCCCAGGCCACCGATTCTATAGAACTATGATATCCATAAAATTAAAAAATTCAAACAAAATATAAAAATGTAAGCTGAGTTTTTGGAACAGTAATTAATCAGAGACTGACTTTTTGTGTGTGTGTGTGTATGTGTCAATACTTTCGAATAGCAAATAATACTACATTCTAAAAGACTTTTTTGCACAGTAATTCAAACAAAATTTTCCAATGAAAGTCAACTTTGATCTTTTTGGGACAGTAATTAATTTGGATAGTAATTAATCAGAGATGAGCTTCTTTGTTTTTTTTTTTATTTTAAATATCGGAAAAGTTACGGTAGTTTTTTAATAAAAAATGAAATTAAATTTTACACCTTTTTTGGACAGTAATTAATCAGACACCACATTTGGGGAGAGGGGGAAGTAAATTACATTGCACTCTTTTGGTGTGTGTATGTATATATACAATTATGTTAATTTTTTAATAGCAAATAATAGTAAATATAGCGGAGACTTATTTGGACAGTAATTAATCAGAGACTGGCTTCTTTGGCTTTTTTTTTTTTTGCATATCAGTAAAAGTTATGGTAGTTTTTTAATAAAAAATAAAAGTAAATTTTATCCTTTTTTGGATTTAATACTATACTGTGTTTTGGAGGGGAAAAAAGGTAAATTATATTGCAATTTACCCACTAAAGTTAATAATTATAACAAACTATTACAATGAAATCCGATCCCAGTTTTTGGTAATTGCCAATTTTCATAGTTTGAAGCAGCCATCTTCCTTGTCTCGGACAATTTCTCATGATACATTACATTCATCAGGATTTTTGAAATAGTGCTGTGCTGCACCCTAAAATCCAATTTGTGATGCTTAACAGAGTCCTGGTGGAACAGTGATGACACTGTTAAAACTTTTATAAGGTACCAGTAGGTCAATTCACATGAAACAAAAAAAAAAGATGAACCTGAAAACTTAAATTATTTAGACACAATGCAGTCAACACACTATCACATGATACTATAATGAAAATATACAACCCAGCCATTAAAAGTGCATAACACAAGCAACTATGACACCAATGAAGGCATATTTCTGTGCTTTTAGCATAGAAAAAAGCCACAGTGATAGCCGGCAGCTGAGTCAATAGACTCTTTCTGTGTTTTATCGTAGAAAGCTATCTGCTTAGGCTGCAGCCATGGAAATGACATATTTTTAGCAATTTAGCTAGAAATAGTCCCATCAAGTGGCTGACACAATAGATCTGAACAGAAATGATTGTTTAATATTTTATATGGCCCCATAGTCAGTAGATAATTTTTCATAAAAATCTTAATTTGTAATAATTTAAGAACAATTAGTTTAACTTACCATGAATCTAGCATTTTATGAAGTTTAAATAGATTTTAAATGAATTATAATTTTCCTATTAGAAAAACTGCTTGGATTTATAGAAGATAGGGATGCAAGAGATATAATAAAAATGTTTAATTTTGTTATTTTTTCCAAGCTCATAAATGACTATTGGACATTCTTAATGGTTAAATGCAGCCTATAAAAATTTTGTTTACTAATTAATATTCAAAAATGCAGATACTATCAGCCAATGAAAGAAAAAAAGTCATTAGCTTTTGATTTGGAAGGACATTAATTTGAATATATGCATCAATTTAAATAACTTAGTGGCATTTTAAATAAAAGACAGATTTGGAGATTGAAGAGTAGCACAATCTTTAATATTCTGAAGTATGCTTACTATTTCAAAAGAATTAATTGTATGCTAAACTGTCATTCCTAATTGAAGTGTAAGATGATATTCCAAATAAACATTCTTTTAAAATTACTGGAAACTTTTCATTTAAAAATGTGCTGCAATATTCTACACATATGTTAGAATCATAAGACTATATGATATACATATGACTTTTTTAATTGTAGTGATATTAAATCTATATTTCTAAGGACATGTGCTCATTGGGATGACATGTGAAGTGAATAAAAAGTAATGTATTATAAAACATTTTAATATGGAATTCAGAAGTTTTTGTTTAGAATCAATTCCAGTGTATGTTATAAACAGTATATTAAATATGCTCTCTAATAATGCAATATCAATTAATTTCAGCAATAAATAACTAAGGATTGAATATAAAGAAGACAAGCAATTGGTGCGATATTGAAGTCTTCTAAAAAAATTGATGCAAAAAGTTAAAAGACTGTTTTGCAGTGAAGTTTGAGGAATTCATGCATTTTATGTGTGGTTATATTTGTTTTTTATAATTGACATTACATTAATCTTTAAACCATATTTAATTTTTTGTTTTTCATCTCTGTCACATTGCTTTGTTTTTACAGATTTAAGATGGCCATTTTATGAATGGAATAGCTTTATTGTTCAGAAGTTCGTATAAAGTTCAAATACTAGAAATTCCAGAATTAGTATTCATTCAATGACCTTATTCTAGATTCCTCTAAATTATGCAGGCAAACAAATAATAAATAGGAATAAAATAAAACAGTGTTTATATTTTATGGTGAAAAAATATATATGTTTTTATAAGAAAATATAATTTAAAATAGTATAAAACTGTTAAAATAATAGACTGATATTATGTAATATAATAAAAGCCGGTTGTAAGGCAAATTTGACAATAATTTAAATTATTATAGGTACATAATTTTATGCTCTCATAAACATTCGACAAATGATGTATTAATATAATAATTAAAAGTATTTGTTGACACATGGTCATTAATACAACTTCGCTCAAATTTATGACATGACTCACTATTAATTTAAAGCAAAAAAGACATTAATGCAATGGCATACATAGAAAGATGTAAATCCTATGTAGCAGCCAGAAAATGTTATGCTTCTTTCAAGATTGTATTATTTTTTGCAGAGTATATAATGTAAACCACAGATCTTCTTTTGTTTAAAATCTTGTAGTTTTTTCTTACTATACCCTATGTATGTGGAACTAAGTACTGTTTTATAAATTTATAGTTCAATAAAGCCTTTTGAAACTAAAAATATTAGTCGATGAAATCTATTATATTTCAAAATATAAAGTATGTTCTTGCTCAGACATTATTTCACATAAAAATAGAATGTGAACAAATATAAAAAATGTTTTTATACATGTAATATTATAATAATATTCATGAAGTAGTACTCTTTAGATGTGTCCACTATAAGAATTTTTTACAAGTTAGATTTTTTAAAGCCATTTTATTTTATTTCATTTCATGTGTCATAGCATCAGCCGGGAAGCGAACCCGCTAAACCAGGACAACTGCTTGTAAGGCAGCCATGCAGACCTCTCAACCACAGACTTTTTAAAGCCATTTTATTACATTTGTAAATAACACTTTCTAATATAAATATAATCTACTATTCATGTTTTATTTTTTTATCTGATTAATAGATTCGATTGATACAAAAAGGTTTAGTTGAAAGTTTATTAAAATAACTTCAGAAAACTTGACAAGTAAGAAATTTCTATGTGTGTCTCTAAATATTCTTATTTCATTGGCAATATTATATATATTCAGTACTACATATTTTAAATTTATAGACTATGACATTGTATAACAGATTATAGGCTGAAATTTATTTAAAATAAAGATAAGAAGTTATCAAGAAAAAAAAAACATATGCTGATAGTTGGTAACATGTATAGTAAAAAAAAATTCCTAAGACAAAAAAAAAGAGTTGAGAAATAGTCCATAACATATTCCAGTTAGGTTTTCTAGATAGTGGTAGGTGAAGGTAACTAAATAATGCAATGTTAGATTCATTCCAGAATTCATCATTGCCATCCATGGTAATTTGTTTACTGCAGCTTCTCAGTAAATACAATTTCCACTATAAATTTTAATGCATATCTATATTCAGATTACTTCAGTAGGAAAGATCATTTGTTTTTGCTCAACTCTTGCAGCATCTATTATTATCGTGAATAACAAGTACTTACCAGATAATAACCTATTCAATCTTTATCTTTAGATTTTCTGGATTTTTTTCCTTACGAAGAGCTATTGGAAATAAATGCTAAAACTAATACAGTTGTTCATCTGGTAACTATCTTAAACTTTTTTATTGTGAAGCTAATACTCTGCATTTTAAATGGCTAAAATTTTAAATTCAAACCAACTTGCTTTTAGAATTATACAGATTGGATATCAGGCAAGTAACTACATACTTTAGTAACCTCTGTTTTCTTCTAACAAAAGGTATCTTTTTTCTTTAGGCAGGAATGTTAATACAAACACATCATTTGATTCTTTTAGCTTATTATAATTAGCAAGAGCATTTCTCATTACTCCAATGTAGTACTACCTATTGAAATGTTAAGTTATCTCAGATCACACATATTTAATATTCCTCACCATTTTAACATTTGTCTTTTTCCTTTATCAATGAGTAATTAATGTAATGAGGATTTTATATTATAACTGGCATGCCATCGTTTTATATATTTTAAGAATATTTAGGAAACTAATAGAAAATGAGTGAATAATCAAATGTTTACATAATAAATATAAAAGAAGTAGAAAACTTGAATAAAATGTGTGCTAGGAAAATAATAATATTTAAACATTTTAAAAGTGTTATATTAAAGCTATATAGAGAGTGTACCAATAGCTCAAACAAGCTCTTATTAATAAGTGTGATAAGAGAAAATTTTTAAAATCTTTATCTGGAATAAGATCTTGTTTGAGCTATTGGTAGCTTTAATATATTAAATACAAGCTTTTTATAAAGCAATGTCACTATATATATATATATATATATATATATATATATAGTGATATATATATGTATATATATATATATATGTATATATATATATATATATATAATACAATACCCGTTATAAAATATATATGTAAGAAAAAACAAAAATTAATGGTAAATGCAATATTATAGTCTAAATTATTTTGTAGCACTTTCGATTAATAGGCAAATTGCAAATACAGCCATACACAGCTTATGGAAATATATGTAACATTTAAGTTTAAAAATTTGAAATTCAGTTAAAGCTGATGAGGATTAACATGTAATCGAAAGTGCTACAAAATAATTTAGACTATAATATTGTATTTACCATTATTTTTTGTTTTTTCTTATATATATATATGAGTTGCTTTATTGATTATTATATTAAAGTTAGTTTAATAAAAATTTGGAAAATATCACCCACATCAATACTCAGAGGATTGAAGTTAAGAAATTTCTGAGTATTCTATGTTAAGCATTAACTCAAGTTTGTCTCAAAAAGAGTATTTTAGTTGGCCCCTCCTTTAAATGTTTAATCATTGCCTACCATGGTTTTATTTGTAAGTGTTGCACTTCCTACATGTTTTTCATTGTTAGCAATCACTTTTAGACAAATGTATTAACAATTATTAATAATTATTCATTAAAGAAAAAATTATTCAGGTCATTATTATCCATATATAAAAATGTGACTTATAAAGAACAGCAAACAACATATATGAAATCAATAAATGTTTATTATACCTACTAGAAAAAATTTTAATTAATCTTATTTTACAAGAATATGTGTGGAGAAAAGGTGGGAAATTAAACAAATAAGATCTAGTGTTTGAACCTACCCTAGCACCTCTCTGATGAGTGCCAAAACATGAAAACATGATCAGAGGCTGGGGGGATCCTGACAGATATTTCAAATGCTTTCCCTGGCTAAGCATTTATCACAAAATTTGTTGAGCAATTGACAATTGCTCATTGTTTATATCTTACAAGCTTAAAATAATTGGGTCATGTGATCTATGATTCTTATTTTGACTATTTATAGTCTCTGCTTCAACTCTTATGCAATGTTATATTGCTACAACTGAAGATCTCTCAGCTCTACATAGCCATTTGAGTTAGATAGCTGGGTTTGAAGACATGTAGGTGTCTGAAAATTTCAGATTTTTCAGCCAATAAATAACTTTTAGATAAATGCTGGATTTGCGCAGGTATTTTTAGATCTAGTGTCCGAACCTACGCTAGGGCCTCTCTGAGGAGTGGCAAAGCACAAAACCATTGTCAGATATTGGGGGAGGTCCTGACAGAGTTATTTTAAATGCCCTCTCTGTCTAAGCATTTATCACAAAGCTTGTTAAGCAATTGGCAAATGCTCATTGTTTATATCTTACAAGCTTAAGAGAATTGGGTCATGTGATCTATGACTCTTATTTTGACTATTTATAGTCTCTGCTTCAAGTCTTATGCAATGTTATATTGCTAATACTACTAATATATGGTATGGCTGAAGATCTCTCAGCCACATATAACTATTTGAGTTGGATAGCTGGGTTTGAAGACATGTAGGTGTCTGAAAATTTCAGATTTTCCAACCAATAGATAACTTTTAGATAAATGCTGGCTTTGGGTTGGTATTTTTAGATCTAGTGTCTGAACTACCCTAGTGCCTCTCTGAGGAGTGCCAAAGCCCAAATATGTGGTCAGAGGTTTGGGGGGGGTCCTGATAGAGATATTTTAAATGCTCTCTCTCGCTAAGCATTTATCACAAAGCTTGTTGAGCAATTGGTAATTGCTCATTATTTATATCTTACAAGCTTAAAAGAATTGGGTCATGTGATCTATGACTCATATTTTGACTAAATAAGATCTTGCTTTATATTTAGTAAAAAGCAATATATTGATCTTTAATGTGATTTAAAGCAGTGTATTTCAACTAATAATTCATATATTATTCTCTAACCAAATAATAGATAAATTAATTATCATTAATAAATCTGTGTGGAAAAGTGCAACACGTAAATTAAATTTATCAAATACCTCTTATATATATATATATATATATATATATAGATACTATAATTATATATATATATATATATATATATATATATATATATATAATTATAGTGAATTATAGCAGGATGATTTATATGTGTTTGAAACTGTTAATTTGCATTAAATCATGTATGATGAGTTGCTTGAAAATATGACTGACAAAAGTTATAACTTATAGAAAATATGGTATATATGGTGTCATAAGCTTGAAGAAAAAGTCTGGATCTCAGAAACAAGATGACCAAATTGGAAATAGATAAAACAAACACTAAAAAAAGTATTTAAATAATTATCAGCACTACTCATAATAATCGTGACTATTCTAAGTCCAGAAAACAAAAATAGAAAGTTAAAATATTTTAATACATGACAGTTCCAAAGTCTGTTTAAATGACATAAGTGATTCTGTCTTTAGTTGTTTCTGCAAAAAACTTTACTCACTAAAAGATAACATCTCATCCAATAGCACTCTTCACTGTATTCTGATCTCAGCCACGTTCTTTTGATAAAAGCAATTCTTTATTACAACTTTTCAGACAGTATTTGAGCGATTTTGGTTGTTTGCTACTGAAGTCCAATAAAACTTTAAAATGCATAGATTAATGAAAACGGATTAAATTTTAAAAGTTTAATTTAATTAATAACAAATATCTACATTAATATTAGCAATATGTGGGGTAAAATTTTAATATATGGTAAGTTCTAACAGATGGTTAAAAGATTTTTATTAATAAATTATATTCACGATTTCAAGAATAATTGAAGGTTAATGGTTATGAAATTAGAAGTTATATATAATTGTAAATGCTAAATTCTGTCATAGAACATATATAATTATATATGTTTTATGATCAAATAGATGAAGCTATGTGATTTGATTACTGTTGTTTAACTATTCCTTATCAGCATTCTAGTTTAATCTCCGCTTTAATATATATGTAGGTTTTTTTTTATGTCATTTAACAATAATCTTTTATTTATACTCAGTTCTTATACAATAAGTGTAAGCTTAGTTTCCATGGTAATAAAGTAATATTATTCAAACATTTTCACATAATATTCAATTTCCTTTTATTTCTGTGTCAATATGTTTAATATTTCAGAAATAAAAATATTTTTTTTATTATATGTTTTTTTTAGATTCATATAGAAAATCATTCACACAATATATGTATATAAAATATAAATGGGTTATTTTTTTTAATGAAAAAGAAAAGCATTTATTGATTACCTTTTTTCCTCCTCCTTCCACACATATATTAATAGCATAATATGAAAACGTACATAATATAAGAGATTATTTATTTTTAAATAAGTAAAAACTAATTTTTCATCATTATAAATATTAAACAAACTATATACATTTATAAATAAAGACAAATAAGATGAGAAAAAAATTGAACTAAAATAATTTTCAATTATTGTTACTTAATTTTAACTATCTAAGATAAAATTAAAAATGGATTTAGTTCACTTATTGTTAAAGAGGTCATAATGGTGCAATCTTATTTTTGTTCTTACCGACAGTTCCAAGAAAAATTGAAATACTTATTCTCTATCTAATAATAGCTAAAAATCTATTTATCAATAATGCTGAATGTCTAGCTAGGTTGGATAAGAGTTGGGCACCTGAAAAAAGTTCCAAGGCTATTTGCGACTTAAACTGATTTCAAAATTTTGTCCAGAAGTCAAAATGCAGGTTATTAATACGGTAACTGTAAAGATGCATACATTTACTCATTTACGTTAATTGCTAGAGGAAAAAATGTCCGGTCTTAATAAAGGGTAGTCTAATAACCGCTCTTGCAATTACAGTACTTGGCCACATACTATTGGGAAATGCACAAAATTATCATGCCTATCGACCACAAATTTAATCAAAAAGTGCTATTGTTATTTAGCATACATATTGACAATATTTATTTTTAAAGGATAACTAATTAACATCATATGCTAGTTTAATTTTTAATTATAAGTAAATTTTGAAAAAAAAGTTTGCAAGTCAATAATATATATAGATTTATATCTTACAACAATATCAATAAGATTAAACTCAGCAAAATAAGATAATAATGTCATTTATTCATTTACAACAACAAAAAAGATCTTATGGAAAATAACCATATAAAAACATCAGAAATTAATTTTATTAATTTACAGATGATAATTAAACTATAAGCAGAGATTTTAAAAAAAAATTGTCTCAACATTAGGAAAATTGTGAAATTGACAGAAAAATTAGAATAAACTGAGGGATGAAATACATTTACCATACAATACTTCTACATAGTGGATAATCTGAGCTTTGAAGCTCATTACACTTCACAGGTATCAATAATCATTGTACCATCTAACAGTGTTCAAAGTCTATCTCTCCATTCTTGTACGTACTAGCTATTTACCCAGAATTTTTTTTCCTTTTTTATTCAATATTAATCCCATTTTGATAGAAATAAATTAACAATTTGGGAAAGAAAGTGAATCAGTAGAGTCGTGGGCAACACACATTTTTAATGTATTAATAATATGTATATGAATTAATTGGGAAATATGTATTTAAAGTTTTATATATTTTATTCAACATGGCGGCACAAGATAACAGCAATCGGGTTGGAAATTTCTAGAAACATTAGTATAAAATTGAAAACAAAAAAAAAATAGGGGGGGGGATTAATTACTATAAGTCAAATAAATCAGAAGTGCTATGAATAAAAATAACTTTTCCATTAACATACAATTAATCTATCTAAGAGATCTTTACAAATACTAAAATAGAATGTAAAACAATCGTTCAAGAAATTTTCAGACCGATTACATAATCTTAAATTCCTTATGAAACAAAGGTGGGCTTGCTGTAGAAAATTAGATATTGTACCAAAATTACACATCACTTCAGGCCACAAGTTCAAAGTGCATTGCAACATTTCAAGGAATTATAAATAGTGTGAAAATTATATTGATAAGGATCTGAATCAAAAATCTGAATCAAAATCTGCATCTGCTTGTTTTAGCTTAGCCTAAATCATTAGTTTTTTTAGAAAAATCTTGTTTAAATGAGTTCATGCCATAAATTATCATAGAGATGACCGAGGAATAAAACCATCATGCCTTTCTTTGGGCCAATACTGAGCCACTCTCTATGGAAATGCTTTTTGAACTTAAATGAAACCTTGAACTATTTAACTGTGCCCTGAACTTGATCTGAAAAAGTATGCAACCTGTTGTTAATTTCTGACCATGTCAAAATGATGAACTGTTACATCAGCATGGACTCAAGAAAGTATTACAAAGGTAATAGTGCCACCTCACATTTATCTTTTATATCCCATGTATATTAATTGTAACTAAAATTTAATGTAAACTAAATGTACATTTTTATAAAAGTACCTTACCTATGTAGTAATCTTTAATCTCTGCATGATTCTTTATAAAACTATTCATATAATTTTCTATTAACCTTGCAAAATTCTTATTTTAAAATGGTGTGGCATTGATTTTCTTTATAATTATAATATATATATATTTCTTTTTTGTTTCATTCATGCAATATGCCATTAATTTATTCTCCAATTCTGCAATTGCATTTAAATTTAGCTAAGTCTTCTGTTATTTAAAAAAAAGGAGCATCATTTAATTAATTAAGTTGTTTATTATAAAGTTGTACATTTGTCAAATTGGAAAGTTGTAAAATGTTACTTTTCTTTGTATCTTATTATTGCGGTTTGGTGGAGGGGGAAAACATTTCCCACATTGATAAAAAAAAAAAAAGTAAATGATTTAAGATCTCAGATTTTGGGAAATAAAAAAAAGAAAGATTCTACATTGTAATGTTTTCCATGTTTTGCTAGATCTGGTAGGCCTTCTTTTACTCACTGTAAATTTAGGAAGTTAATCAAGCTATGAATACAGAAAATATAAATATTTCGTTCATATTTCTATAAAACATAGCTATATTTCCTGATTAACTGACCTACCTATTAATTCAACTTATGCTAATGGTGAAATCAGCTTTTTATTTATTTTTATAAGGGTTCCAGGATTCATGTAAGAAAATCTGCTGAAATCTGTCACATTGCACATCGTAAATAAAAAAGAAAATGATTTTAAAAGAATCAGTGTCATATTTTACCATAACTAAGGTTATTTTCTAGATATTATTATTATTGGAGATTAGTCAACAAATAGTGGCAAAGGTAAATTAGACTTTAAATCTTAATAAACTAATATTAATAAATTTAATAATAATCATCAATAACATACAATGAAAAAAGTTGATAAAAGCAAAATACTTTATTTTAACGAACTTAAAATATTTTTAAGATAAATTAGTTTAATAAAATTAGAAAGGGCATGAATGCTAATACAGGTAATCACTTTACACAATTAACACAGTCCATTCTTTTCCATTCTCTCTTCATAAAACAATTCATGGATCAAAATGTCTTGTAAATCAGGGAATGTCTCTATCAGGGTTATATCACAATTTTATATTATGGTATTGTTTGCAAACTTAATTTAGTTACTATTAGGACATGAATAGCTTAGTTTAACAGCAAGTTTGTAAAGATTTATGGGATCTCTAGCTTATAATTGGTCTCTCCTGCTGGTATCTGGTCTGTTCCATAGCTGAAGCAAGAAGCTCACTTGTGATGCCTTTGCTGCAAAAGACAGTGGCCACAAGGCTTCATTTCTATTCTTATGTGATCACTTCATTCAGCAAGTGAGTAGTGTTCTTGTGCAAATGCATTTCATGGCAACAGGTCACTCTCATAGAAATCTCCACTCTAAGAACATATAACCAGCAAATAAATGAAAGACCCAGATCGAAGTTGTCCTCTTCTTTTTATACCTCAATCCAGTTTTGAAACTTCTGTGCATATTATTATTATCATGGTGCTTAGGTTTATAATCTTGTACATTTTTTATCAAATTTATGTTACAAAGTTTTTATTTTTTTAGCATAATTCTTCCATCTTTAATTACCTAAAAATATTTTTCTAATTGTAATCTTTTTTGTTTTGGAATTCTTTTGATTTTCTAATTGTAATCTTTTTACTTTAGGAATTCTTTTAATTTATCTGGATTAGTAATCTGCATGTTATTTATTCTTTCCAATTTTAATTTTTATTTTTTATTAGATAAAAAAAATACGAACGAAAAAATTTAACTTATCACTTCCATGTGTACACACATATATATGAATAGATATTTGTATCATTAAAATATAGTAAGTACATCTCAATGCATATCAAATAGACATATATGTAAATTTTAATCATTTATTTTATTATTTCATGACAATTAAAATATAAAGCCACATGTCTGCTGACTGGGTTTTAAACAAACCTACTGGAACATATATGTAAATCAATGTAATAATTTCAAGTTTCTATATTAATCATGTAAATCACAATGTGATAATTTTTTTATTGTATGTTTAACAAAATCAGATGGCTTAATTGATATGTGTATATTTCATTAATTTTTTATTGTTGTTAATAAACTTGAATTCAATTGTAAAAAATGTATTATATCATCTGATCTTGTGATCATCTGAGCTACATTCAAGCATAACAGTTGATAATAGGGATGATGATGTACATTAATTTTTTGGGCCCACAATGATGATCAATTATCATCACTCTGGTTGGTGCATAACATTATATTCTTTAAATCCCATACACTACATTTTAATTTAGTTTAGTTTAATTAGAATTTAGTTTATAGTTGGGCAGTACATTAATGTACCAAGTGGCCAGAGCATTGATGATGATCAGCATGTTTTAATGTCCCAGAATTATTGTTTTTATTTTTATGTATTCTGATGCATGAGCACATAATTTGTGCATCCAAATTAATGGTTTCAATAATCTGCCACAAGCTATCAAAGGCTAAATACTTGGCCTGGTCTACAGTAGATGGGCTTCAAATCCAGTCAGCAGATTGATTGTTGATCTATTGTTTTGATGTATTTTTATTGATCATTCATGATGATGAATGGTTCTTTTGAGTCTTACATAATTTTACTTATTGATAATACTGGTTGATGTATAGTTAATCATAGTTGCTCTAGGGAGTTAACTGGGCTAATCTCTCAAAGATCTCTTGATCTCATGCTGTCTTTTCATATATAAAATTTCTTATATCTTTTGTGATATTAAAAATTACTTTTATATTTGACCTCATTATTTAAATTTGAAATTATATGAAATATTTTGAACTTGGGGTGATGATGATTTGCCATCACTCCAGGATGACCACCATCTTACTCATCCTGTTACAATATATATTATAATGGTAAAATCTCTGGGGGTAAACTTGGGGTGGTAGAAAATTATCATCATTCCTAAATAAAAAGAATATTAAATTTAATATAAAAAAACGACCCCAAGAGATCAAAATACCACTAAGTTGTTTACCGCCATAACAAAAAAGTAATAACCATTCATTATCATGAATGATCAACAATAACATCAACAGTCAATCTTGTGACTGGATTTGAGATAGTTCTACAGTAAAGCAGGCTAATTATTTAGTCCTTGTTAACTTGAGGCAGATTAATCAAACATTAATTTGGATTCACAAACTTAAGTGCCAATCCATCAGAATATATAGCCATAAAACAGTAATACTATTAAAAATATTCTGACTGTCATCAATGCTCTCTCCACTTAATATTATTAATGTACTGGCAAACTATAAATTAAATTCCTAAAGAAATAATAAATAAAATGAAATATATTGCATGGATTTTAAAAAAAATATTCCATTTGCACCAAACCATGATCATTACTAACCGAATTTCCATAAGCACTGAATATAAACCTCTTTTTATATAACAGACCATTATGCATAAATCTACCTTAAAAACAAAAGCACTATAACTGTTATTTTGAGCAAGAGATATAATCCTAATATATTGTACCAATATTGATATTGGCACATGATAATTTATCTAAAAAAAAAATATTAAAATAATCTTTCGTAAAAGAAAACATATCTAAAAGTTTAATAGTTTTCTATCAGTAGTTTTTGAAATAAAAGTTAGAAAATAATTGATTAAATGGGGGGGGGGGAGTTTTTGGTTATAAAAGTTAAACTAAAAGTTTTATAAAAGGAAGTAGAGTTTATTATTATTAGTTGAAATATAATTTAAAGTTTAAAAAATACAAATCTTTTTTCATTTCAATTAAAAACAAAAGTAATCTTAAAACTAGTTATATATATGCGTATATATGTACGATTATAAAAAAAAAATAAATGTATGCATATTAAATAAATATTAAAAAATAAATGGAAGTTGTCATTAAAAAACAAAGTGATGGCTATTAATTAAAAATATAAAACAACACGTTTTGCATGGCTATTATTAATTAAATGATCTTCCAAAACACGTTGTCAAAGGATTATCAATGGAATTTCGACAACAGATATTGCCGGAGGATATTACAAGGACAACACATCACAGATATAAATAGACCTTTTTTTTATTGGACAATTAATTGAGTCAGTTAAGTCCAGAGAGGACAATCAGTTGAGTTAATTGTATCCAGAAACAAAATGCAGCGCTGAGCAGCTTTTGGGAACACATGTCTTTCTGCAGCCTTAGTCAAATAAGATCAGCAATATCTGCCCATGAAATAATGTCAGTGTAACAACTTAGAAATTCTCCATCATTATCTAATTGTTTCCAATAGTAATAATCGTGAATAATAAAGAAACTCATCAAGAAAACATCCCAGCTGGCTGGAAGTATTCATAATGGAAACAGCAAGCAAGAAGAAAACAAAGTTCTAAATCTACATTCAAAATCCTAGGTAAAACATTTGCTTATTTTCGTTTATACCATAATAGCCATTGCATTAATTTGTAAAGCTTCCAGAGACAAATAATTTGAACTCTATAATCATGCATAAAATGAACTATTGATGTGCATGTTTGTAAATGCTATATGATTTTAGAAACGTCAAACATTATTTATGCTTTTTATAAGATATATATTATAGTGTGTTAATTTAAAATGTGCATGTGTTATATTAGTTAAAAAATTATAAAGATGTTTAAATTTAGTAAACTAATGTTAGTTAATAAATTGTCTTAAAACTTAAACTCTATTTTTTGGTCAATTCTTTTTATCAATTCCTTTTACCAATCTCTCTTACAATTCTTTCGCCACTAACTATGTATAATCTGTTAGTGATTACAAGTAGCTGAGCTAGTCTATGGGTAAAACCTAGGTGTTGAGTTAGTGGCCATTGTTCAAAGTGTGTTATTTATTCATTCTTGAATAGATAGCTGGTGCCCGTGTTTATACACAAACAAATAAAGTGCTTTGAATGTGGTGTTGAACTCAACAGCCAAGAAGAAGCTATGTCCTGGAAAGGTAATGCTAGTTATATATTTTATAGCTATCAATTGACATACATATTCTCTGAATATGTTCTTATCTGCCTAAGAGACTGGTATTTTGATCATCCCATATTCGAACTTGGTACAATATATATATATAAATATATATATATATATATATATATATATATATATATATATATATATATATATATATATATATTAAATCTATTTTAGGATTAATTAAATTCACTGGCATAATTTTAACAATAAATATCAATTTATTAATAAACATAAAGATGAAAATAAGGTCTGCAGAATATAGTTATATATATATATATATATATAGTAAACCTTCTGATTTTGCTTAATATAAAAAAAAATCCACTATTACATTGTAATTTAGAAATATGTTTCAATAGGTTTACATAAAACACACATACATAAGCATGCAGATGTGCAGTATAAGAGTTTATGAACATATGAATTGTCATAGATCTATAAATGAATTCCATTTTTATAATTAATGACTGATTTAACATATATGTGTTCACACATGGAAATGTGTGCACACACTAGCATTTATAAAAAAAATAATCTTAATAACCATATTATATTTTCTTAATACACAATTAATTCATAATAAAAAATATAAAATGCATATATATATATATATATATATATATATATATATATTGAGTATTATATATATATATATATATATATATATATATATATATAATGACTCAGATAGGCTGTATAATAATTTAAAAATTAACATGTTCAACTGGTCATAAACTTATTAAAAAATCAATTCATTTTTAATAATACATAAATGCACACATATGATGTGTATATATAAAAAATAGATGATATGAATTAAAGTTATTAATTAGCCACTTATTTTTTTTATAGTAAATAAAAGTTTTTTAAAATATATATTTACACTTTTAACAGTCCTCCATCAAAGTTTTTTTTAATTCTAAATGTCTTTAAAAATATTTTCAGCAACTTTTGTTTCTTAACCTAAAAAGATTTTTGTATTTTTTTTTTTCAAAATACAATTGTCTATGAATCAATCCTTTGCTTTTTAGATTTTTAATTCAAGACAAAAAATATTTCTTTTTTTTTTCTTCTAAACAATAGATTTTAAATGTCAATTTCAAGAGATTATCTAAAATACTATAATTCTCAATATATATAACACTATTCATAAGCTTTATCTGTGTCTCTCTGCATATAGATAAAATACTATATATATATAAACTAATTCTTCAACAAGTTTGTGGATTCTGTAGGTGAGCTGGCCTTTGTACACTGGTTTATTGTCATTTTCAGGAAAGGTATTATCTGCTAATTGTTGGCATAAAATCATCTCCATTTAGTCTAGAATTTGATAGATTTCAGGCATGCCAGCAAGTACACAATATGGGATAAGAAGAACACAGGAACAAGACCTTTTACTTCCATGTGAATCAAAACTCTACCATTGTGAACTAACAGTGGCTGACTTGTACTGTCTTGCCTTCAGTTAATTCTTCATGATCATCTGTTGCCACAATCTGCAAAAACTAAAAATCTCTCAATACTCTCCCAAATCTTTTTTCCAATCTTTATCATCAGAGTGGGAAAAAACACAGTAATTAAAACAAGTTTTCCCTATCTTGATTGAAAAAAGTTAATGACTTTTTTTATTTCATTTTAATTCTTTGAAAAGCAACTTTGTAGTATTTTTGTCACAATATGTTATACAAACTTTAGTTAAATAAAATTCTTTAATCAAAATAGATAGTGGAATTTTGTAATTACCAGTACATCTATTTTAACACAAAAAACATGCTTATTTTAATTTCAAAATCAGAATTAATAAAATAATACTTAGACCTTTTTTAATTTATAATAATAAATCTTTTCAAAATTGAAAATTATTTAATCTTTAGCTATTATTCTAGCATAATATAAAAAATATCTATAAAAAAGTTTGTTTGTGTTTATTTCTACTTTTCTTTCAACTTTATATATACATACACTACTATATGGTTGTATTCCATAAGATATATAACAATCTCAATATAATTAAACAGGATTTTACTCAGATTTTGCAAGCTTCCTACAGCTATTCACTTCATCTTATACAGCTAATAGACATGACCACATGCACTTAAAAATATAAATGATCCCCAATATATATATTTCATGCTGAATCAGTTTTCATCAGTTGGTAGTTCAGCATAAAATAAATATATCAGTTGTATAAAAAGGAGTGGATAATTCTATGATGATTGAAAATCTGAGTTCAATTATATTAAATTTAATATATATATATATTGTAACGATCCGGAGAAGGCGACTTCACATAATCTGCACTACAGGGTGCCATCTAGGCATTTGAACCTAGAAAAATTTATAGAGTAGGCAGATACATAAGTACAAAAAATTTTTTTTTTTTTTTGCATCCGGTCATTAGCCCATGTCACTAGCTCAGTGGAATAGCAGAGATTTAATAATATAATATAAGAATATATATATATAAGAGTAATAAAATAAGCCACTGCCAGTAATTAACACACAAACATTTATTTATCTCACATATATATAAGATTTAAAATTATTTTAGCATTAGTTTTACATTTTAACATTTAACATTATTTTTAACTTTACCTTAGATTTTAATTTACATTTTAATTTCTATTATATTATAAGTTTACATTTTAATTAAGTTCGCACATATAAATTTATGAAAGCTTGTTTATAATGTTGAATATAGATCGGTTACATAGATTTCACGGTCAAAAACATTTCAAAAGAAACATAAACGATCAAAATACAAAATTATTGATTACTGACAATTGCGGAGGGAAATTTATATGTAACCCAATAGTATTCACCATAAGATACTTGCATTGTCACCAATAACTCAAAAGACATCCGAATAAATACATTTTAGATACTCACCATAAGGTATCATTATTTATCGAATGTCTATATATTCCGATCAAATATGAAAACCCAAAACATACTTAACCGATAACCAATCCATGCAAGCATCTATAAACAACTTAAATTTAATGCATTTTTATTTAGGATCGAGTATGAATAGACTACATAAATTTGCTTTTGAAAATAAAAATTCTATCCCTATTTAACCTTAGGCTAAAATTCGCAGTCAAACTGGCATCAATCCATCTGATATATCGATGTATTCAATGTAATTCGGAATATGGCAACACCAGAAAGATTAAGAAAAGACATTGACTCTCAATCAGATAGGAATATTACATCTATCTAATGAGAAGAACAATAAAAAAAAACTCCATAGAAAGGAACTGCGTTCTCCATCTTATAATTCTTCCATAGGCAAATGGGTGAGTGCGGCATATATATAAACGATTCTGCCAGTAGCGAATCTCCGACTACATCTACTAACTACATCAATATATCCAATCCATTGACCCATCTAACAATGACACAAATAACCTAAGATTACCCTCCCCTAATATAACTTTACAAATCTATACAGCCATTCACACCCGACTTAAGTTTAACATTTATATAATTAATTTAACGAAAAACAAAAAAAATCATGATAAAAACTTAAAGAATAAAAAATAAATAAATGGAAATGATTTTACATAAATAAGAAAAAAAATACATCAAATAACACTATTAATAAAGAATTTAGTTTGGTCAGATAGGATCATATTGCAATCATTTAAATATAGAAAAATTTAATTTAATGTTCATTATTTATAAAGTTCTTATGGTTTAAAACAGTTCATCTTTATCCATTGCTTGCCATGAACGTGAATTCCCACGCCGTCCTAAGATGTTTTATTTATTCATTCGGAGGTTTTTTTAGTTTAATTGGTCCTCAATGTAGGAAACGATAGTTCATTTCTCCTTTCTTTAACAGCTGAAAGAATTGACAGTGCATCTGTCAACTCCTTCACTTCCAACTCTGTACTACTACATATAGTCACATCATAACAATCAATTTCCAGTCACTAATTAATAATTTCCAAATTTTCCTTTTATACATATTCAAAGGATTGACTTGACATTATGTCATCAATGTGATGATCCTTTCGCTGAGGTCCGATTTCCCGATGGATATCTTTCATTGGCTATTTGTTTCTATTGTTTTCCTATCTGACCAATGTTTTTACATTTAAATGCCCAAGGCCGGTTTACATTTAACTAATTAACAATCATTTCCATTTCTGATTAATTAACCTGTTTTCCAAATCAAAGATATATTTTTATCTCTAAATCTTTTTAAGTTTTTGTTTTTAAAATACCTTTTCTATTTTTAATACAGTTTTATTTTAATAATTTTTTTTATCTGTGCGATTTAATATATAAAAGTTTAAGATGATATTTAATTTTAATTTTTAATTCTTAAAGAAAATTTTTAAATGCGAACTTTTTAATTTACTTTCATGTTTAATAAATATAAAAAAAAAACAATGTAACGAACGTCTGTGCTCGTTACAATATATATATATATATAATACTTTTTCCACTTTTTATAAAAACTTTATTGTATTTATTTTATATGAATTATATAACTTTTTTAGAAAAATTTGGTCATATGTTTGAAATATATTTTATGATCATTATTAAAAGGTTATAGGGGAGGGTGGTAATGAAACACAAATGTAAATTTGATGAAAAAAAAAGTGCAATTTGTGAAATGCAATATAAAACATATATATTTAATAAATAATATATTAGTTCCATAAAATAATATACACACTAACAATTTTTTATGAAATATTAATAATATATATATTCATTTTGACACTTTATATATTTGTTAATTATTGTTTTTTGGTTCATATATTGCACACTGTTTTTCCTAATTTTAGAATAAAAAAATATGGAATGTATATTACATATGGGTAGTACAGAGTATTATTCATAGCATATAAAAGTGATTTACCTTCTGAAGAAGAAGCTGTAAGCAGTAACCAAAAATAATTAAATCAAATTAATTTAGGCCTAGTACTTTCGATGTTTTTTCCTCATATTCATGGCCATACGTTTTTTTGCCCTTATAGATAATTTTTACAGATTTTTATAATAATTTTTCAAAAGCATTTGAAAAATTTGCTGAAAAACACATGGCATATTGCATGCATGAGCATGAGAGATGCATGAAAATAGAATACTTTCAGATATTTTTTTAATCTAATCTTTTAATTAGAAATAATAATTTGAAAAAAAAAACAACTAAATAAAATTAATAAAATCATAAAAAGGGATTAAAATAATAGATGTTATTTATATATCATAAGATTAGATTAGTATATATATATATATATTATTTTTATAGTAATATAAACATTTACTAATATATGAATTTAATGTATTTTTCAGATAATTTAGTATGTATATATTTTTAATAATGACTATAAAATATAATTGAAATAAAAAATAAAATTTTTGTCCAAAAGTTATATGAGTCATATATAATAAATATCACCTTTTTTATAAATAAAAAGATGAATCATTGTGAAAAGAAAAATATAATTAAAATTGTCTTTTGCAAAACCAATAAACAATATGGTAATAAAAGATTGAGTTCAAACCTGTGCAACAATAGAGATGAATGTTTATGAGCTTGTGTTACATTTATTAGCTAATACTGCGAAATGATTTTTGCAATTATTAGCACATAAAATTTTATCTTTATAAATTCAATTTTAATTCAGTTTTTTTTTAGTTCGTATTTTGTTATTATTATTAATTGAAATCTTAAAGAATTCGAATAATCTTATATTTGCTTTTCTGAGTTTAATATATAGAATATATGAGCACAGACTTTCACACGACCCACCATTCTCATTTTTTTTTTAATTTTATGCTTTTGTAATTAGTTCTAGTTTTTATTTGATATCATTAATTTATAAAAAAATTAAAGATGTCTCCATTATACAATTAATTTTATATATTATGTCATCAATTACTATTTTTAAAACACTTGTTATGGTCTATTATATTTTTTTTTCTTCTTTTTTATATAGATTCTTTTAACATATTTTTTTCATATAATATTTTTTTGACTTTTAAATTATATTTCCAATCCATTACCCTAAGTAATTTCTGTATACTAAAAATTGTTCTATCATTTTTCATTAAAAAAATTTTAAAAAAATGTCTGTCTGTTACAATTAGATTTAATTATTAATTAATTAATTGCACACAATTATTAAGACTAATCATGCAAACAAACATACAAGTAATTAAAATTTTTATATTATTTTGTCATTGTTAATTAAGATTTAAAAAAAGAATAAAATAGTCTAATAAATAAATATTAAGATAAATTTGTATTATAATGATACTATATATATATATATATATATATATATATATATTTGTATTATAATGAGACTATAATAATCTCTATCTTGTCTAGAACATTTGGACATAATTACAAATCCATGATTATGCATCTTGAAAACAGTTTTTACTAAGTGAATTTTACTGCTACTTATTTATAAATCTGAGACTTTGAATATCTAACATAGAATTAAATATAGTGAATTCAGACCACCAACCAATTACAAAAAGATGTAAATTATAGGAAGTGATCAAAAATGAAATGAATGGGTCAGAAAAAAATCAGGTATTATTAATATTATTAGAAAAATTAAAAGGATGAAATTAAGTTAGAATAACTGAAATCATAAAGTAGGTTTTGAGATTTTAAAAGTTTGAGAATAGTCAACATGACAAATTATTGCATAAGATACTTTTTTTCTGTTGTACTGTGGGGAAAAATCTATAAAATAAAGAATCTGTATTATTTTGAGAGAAGTTTTTTTAATGAAATGATAAAGTGAACATAAAATATTAAACAAAATATTCTAGAATATCTCTACAAAATGAAAAATGCCTATATAAAATTAAAAAAAATAATTTCTTTGTGACAGCCAGTTTATCACTTCTTCTGCCAGCTTGAGTAGCAATACAATGTCAATATTTAAATCTTGCTAAAGTTACACAGTAGTACCATCCCCACACAAATGTCCAATTTTCCATAAATTGTGAATACTAACACAATTATACTGTTTATTCAACACATTATCTATACAATTTATAAAATAAGACTCCATAATTTTTCTTTTTCTCAAATAGTTTTTTGTATGCAAAACAAAAACACTATCAAAACAAAATTCTCCACTATAAATCATTGTGTGTTCTGCAAAAACAGATTTATACCTATCCACAGAACAACATAACTTATTATATAATAACACATGTTTTCTAACTCTCTATTTTAATGTGCATTTAGTCCCCCCAATTTAACTATATCCACAATGACATACTACTTTATATATATTACATTTTTTGTCTTTATCAATACAATACTTCCCATTAATAATTAGTCTTCAAGTATTTGCACCAACTTTAAATGCAATATTAAAATCAGCAGATACTAATGATGTAATCTTACTACACACAATATCATTTATATAAGACAATCCTGTTCACCTTTTCTTCCATATTATCTCTTCTCCATCTATCTCTAAACTTATATAGTACATTTAAAATATTTTGTCTAACTATATCCTACTTCCAATAAATCATTAATATATCTTTCAACATTAGCCATTTTATCACTCTGAAATTTACACAAAGCATCATTTCTAAAAAGAAATGTTTTAAAACTAGCTAATTTATAGATAAGTGGAACATTTGAATTTGGATGCACAAATCTTCTATAATTATTTCAACACTATTTTATTATTAATCTTATTACCTTTTTTTCCATAAAATTAAATCCAGATATTTTATTCTATTCTCACTATCTTCAGAATTAATAGTCTACATCAATATCATTTAATTTAGTAAATAATTTTTGCACTGTCATATTTGCTCCAACAATAAGTACATTATCTACAAATCTAAAATAACTTTTACCACCCATCAAGAAATATTCTTTTAAAATCTTCTCTTCATAATAGGATAACACATAACTGCATATAATTGCTGAAGCAGGTAAATCCATGGACCAACCCTCATCCATCATATACAACCAATTCTCAAATGTAGCCATCAAATTCTGACCAATAAATAACAATAAATCCATCATAAATATTTAGCACACTCCTTTTTAATATTATTGATCAAGTTTTACATGAAAAACGAGTGTGCAAGTTGTGCTGTATGTTTAGGAATAATTTATTGTTATTTATTGATCAGAATTTGATGACTACATTAGAAAATCAGTTGTATATGATGAATGAATGTTGGCCTATGGGTTAACTATTGGAGCAATTATATGTAATTATGTGTTATCATATTATGAAGAGAATATTTTAAAAGAATATTTCTTGATGGGTGTTAAAAGTTAATTTAGTTATGTAGATGACATACTTATTGTTGGAGAAAATATGATAGTGCAAAAACTATTTATTAAATTAAATGATATTGATGGTTTGACATGGACCATTAATTCTGAAGATAGCGAGATTAGGATAAAATATCTGGATTTAATTTTATGGAAAAAAGGTGATAAAATTAATAATAAAATGGTGGTGAAATCATTATCAATTAAAAGAATTGTGCATCCAAATTCAAATGTTCCACCTATCTATAAAATAACTGGTTTTAGAACATATTATTTTAAAAAATCATATTTTGTGTAAATTTCAGAGTGATAAAATGGCTAATGGTGAAAGATATATTGATGATTTATTGGAAGTGGGATATAGTAGAAAAAATATTTTATATGCACTATATAAGTTTAAATATAGATAGAGAATAGATAATATAAAAAAGAAAAAGTGGATAGCATTGCCTTATGTAAAAGATATTGTGTATAGTAAGGTTACATCATTAGGATCTGCTATTTTAATATTTCATTTAAAGTTGGTGCAAATACTGAAAGGTTAGTTATTAATGGAAAAGATTGTATTGATAATATTAACAATTGTGATATTACATACAAAGTGATATGTCATTGTAGATATAGTTACAATGAGGAGAGTAAATGCTCATTAAAAAAGAGAGTTAGGGAACATGAATTATTATATAATAATTTATATTGTTCAGTGGATAAGTATAACTCTGTTTTTGCAGAACATGCAGTGATTTGTAATGGAGAATTCGGTTTTGATAGTGTTTTTATTTTACATGTGGAAAATGATCTGAAAAAAAGAAAAATTAAGGAGTCATATTTTATAAATAGTACAGATAATGTGGTGAATAAACAGTGTAATTGTGTTAGTATTCACAATTTATGGAAAGTTGGCCATTCATGTGGAATGATAATGCTGTGTGAGTTTAACATGATTTAAATATTAACATTGTATTGCTGCTGAAGATGGCAAAAGAAGCTGTAAGCTGGTTATAGCAAAGAAATTGTTTTGTTAATTTTATATAGGAATTTTTAATTTTGTTTATATATATATATATATTGTAATGGAACATATATATATATATATATATATATATATGTGTGTGTGTGTGTGTGGGGAGTGTATGTAATTATATAACTGAATATTTGTAAATACAGTAACTAAATAATTACAAATTTTATCCACTTAGGAGTGCTTCTGATTATTCCAGTAATCTTTGTCAACTAAAGCTTTGCAATGATAACTTTCTCACAATTCCATGATCTTAACATTTGCTGCTTGCCTGTTAATTAAATCATATTTATATTTATATATTAGCATAGCTTCCTTTATTTTTCATTTATTGTTATTTTTTTCAATTTGCAATATTTTTACATTGTTAAAATTGAAGTCAAAATCATAAATACATAATTTATTATGGTTGTAAAAAACAGATGCAGAAATATTATTTACTATGCAATTTTGTTTTGATTTCAGAACTCATTTTAATAATAGCAAGTGTTCTTTAGTTTTTTTTTCCAATGTACACCTAGATTCACCTATATATTTACTGCCACACCTACATATCCATTTATAAATGACACAATTTTTATTTATAAATGAGGTTTTATCTTTGGAGTTATTTATTAATTTGTTTAATGTAGGAGATGTGTAAAATGCAATATCACATATACCTTTATAAAGTTTCCTTATAAAATTTACTTGATCATTTGAAATATATAGGATTGATATCCATATTTTTTAGCAGAAGAATCAATATTATTATTAAAAATTTTATTCTTATATTTTGTATTAAAATCTCTAATAACATTATATATGTGATTATAACTGTAGCCAACATTTAACAATTCATTTGAATATATTTCAATATTTTTGCCTTTATCGATTAATATTTGCAAAGACTATTATTTCTAAATAAGAAAATAACTAGAAATCAATGCATGCTGGATTACTGTATGACCATTAAACCAATAGTAAAAAGAGGTTATATTCCATATAAATAAAAAATGCCAATGTCATGCAAAATGGCAGGTTTGAAGTCCTTCTTATTTAGAAATAATAGTCTTTGCAAATATTCATCGGATAAAGGCAAAAATATTGAAATATATTCGAATGAATTGTTAAATGTTGGCTACAGTTATAATCATATATATAATGTTATTAGAGATTTTAATACAAAATATAAGAATAAAAATTTTAATAATAATATTGATTCTCCTGCTAATAAAAAAATATAGATATCAATCCCATATATTTCAAATGATCAAGTAAATTTTATAAGGAAAATTTATAAAGGTATCTGTGATATTGCATTTTACACACCTCCTATATTAAACAAATTAATAAATAATTCCAAAGATAAAACCTCATTTATAAATAAAAATTGTGTCATTTATAAATGGATATGTAGGTGTGGCAGTGGATATATAGGTGAATCTAGATGTACATTGAAAAAAAGAACTAAAGAGCACTTGCTATTATTAAAACGAGTTCAGAAATCAAAACAAAATTGCATAATAAATAATATTTCAGCATCTGTTTTTTTACGACCATAATAAATCATGTATTTATGGTTTTGACTTCAATTTTAACAATGTAAAAATATTGCAAATTGAAAAAATTAACAATAAAAGAAAAATAAAGAAAGCTATGCTAATATACAAATATAAACATGACTTAATTAATTGGCAAGCAGCAAACATTAAGATCATGGAATTGTGGGAAAGTTAGCATTTCAAAGATTTAGTTGACAAAAATTACTGGGATAATGAAAAGTGCTCCTAAGTGGATAAAATTTTTAATTATTTAGTTACTGTATTTACAAATATTCAGTTATATAATTACGTATATTGCTTTAAAAATACAGACATCGAATAATATTATTACACACACACTCATATATATATATATATATATATATATATATATATATATATACAATATTAAACATTTAAATTATTAATAAAAATAAAGAAGTCTAGTTAATATATAGGTCATTTGACATTTAAAAAGGTTACTAAAAACAAATCTAAATTAATTATTGTGAAAATAAAGTTGTAAAAATATGAATTTATTTGAATAATAAAAGATAAAGATATATCATTGAAATTACTAATATATTTTTGAAGAATTTAATTATAAAAATACTTTAATTGCAAAGTAAAAAAAATAATTATATTCAAGATAAGTCACCAAAACTTATTAATACATAAATATATACATTTTTTGCTAAAAATTATAATCAATGTTATTGTAAAACAAATTTGATTTAATTACAAACAACTATCTCTCAAAGATTATAAAGAAAAATTATATAAACGTATATTTATTATTAAAATTTTAATACCATTATATCTCTCTCTAATTGAATGCTTATTAAAACAAGACTTGCATGTAATTCTAGAATAAAATAATATTGAAATTAAAGCAAAAACACAATAAATTATTCATTTAATAACAAACATCATGATTATAAACAATATATATATATATATATATATATATATATATATATATATATATATATATATATATATATATATATATATATATATATATATATATATATATATATATATATATATATATATATAATTAAAAAAATTAATATATATATATATATATTTCTGTATTAAAACAAATTAAAATTAAAGCAAAAATGCAGCTAATTATTAATATATATACATACATATATTAGTTTATAAAATTTAACAGACTTTATGAATGCAAATTTTAATATATTTACACAAACATTAGCTATAAAGTAATTAAAAAGACAGTCAATTAAAACTATAAATTGTAAATTGAAATCATATCATTTAGTAGTAGAATGTTATCTTCATATTATTTCATAGATGAAATGTATTTAAATAAATAAATGAAAATTGCTATTATGCTTTCAATATTTACAGCTATAAAGTTCATAAAGATCTAATAATGTATATATAAATCTTTGTGATAGAGACTTATTTTCTTTTGATAAATATTTAGGAAAATTATAATCATTCAGTTTTTACACATATAAAGTATGATGTCTAACTTAGAACTCTTATAATATCTAAAGTACTAAGCTAAAAGCAATTTTATTTTTAATTTAACAGTGAGGTAAAATATTATTAGATAGTATGATTTTAATTTACAATTGCCGATTTAATTGGCTTGCTGAAATTTATCAAGAAATATATATATATATAGAAATTCCTTATGTACTTTATATATTTACATTTAAAAAAGTTTGGAAAAATATTTTTATTAATAATATATAAATTGGAATCTTATAAAGGAAAGAATAACAGATCAGAGTCCACCATGTTGGTTGCCAAAGTTCCAAACTGAACAATCACATTGGTTTTATAATGACTATAAATTTGACATATTAAAGAGCATGAGTTCTATCATAGACAAAATATAATATAGACACACATAATACAATCTCGAGTTTTTATTAAAAACTTATCTAAGGTGTTTTTTGAAATGACAAGTTCTTATTAAAATTAAATAATATATATTAGGTTCTTACTTTACCTATATTTCAGGGTTTATGTTTAAACATGATAAAAGAAAATAATTAATGTACTAAAATACTTGAACACTATTAGATGCAATAACTATTTAAGTTCTTATATCTTAAACTTTTTATCTCCTTTTTATAGTTCTGTAATCTTCTATCTTGTGTTCTAAAAATGAGTAAAAAAAGTGTAAATATACAATAACTAAATACTTAATTGAGTACTAAAGCTTTAATGTAGAGGCAATAGGAGGCCTTTTCACACCCACAATAAATGTGTAATGTTACGATGACATCAAATTGAAAGAAAATAATCCCTGCAAGTATACATGAAAACATATTTTTTTTTGTCAACAATATTTTTTTTTGTAATACTTTGACATTTTTAGTTTTTTTTTTTTTTGTATTTTTCTTTATTGTGCAATCAAAAATGATGAATATTTGAAAATTACCAATACTAAAATGGATGCAGTGCCATCAATGAAAGTCTGTCTGAATGGACATAACATGAGCTTGTATGAGAAGCAATGGCATTTTAATGTCCAAGGTTGCAACACTAAAATTGACATTCCCAATGGGGTGTGAATGTTTGGTGGCTTATATAGGAAAATAGACAAATTAATAAAAGTGTAATAATTAATATGTATTTTTTTTGTCATTTTTGGTTTAATTTTTTTTATATAAAAAAACATTTATTATCAGTTTTGTGAAAATCCCAGCATACTTTGCAATCATGTAGTTTGACATTCGGAGTGAAAATTTTTCTGCAGATCTCCATTTTCTGTGGTAATAGAAAATATAAAAAGTTTGGTTTTAATGCATAAATTTCTATTATAAACATGATAAGGGTCATAGGAATATAGTTAATGTGTTTTTATTCAAATTGCTTAAATATAATTTACTGTTTGTTTGATGTGTATTTAAAGTAACTATTTTTTTTGATTAATGATATTATTATTGTAATATCACATTTTATTTTTTTATTTTAAATGTCATTCTTAAAAGTTGTTAGTTTTTTAAAGTTGTTACTTTTTAAAAGTTGTTCCAAATTACTTAAAAATCAAAATCATTGACTGTTTGGTGTATATTAAACTAATTATTTTTTTATTAATGGTGTTATTATTGTAATATCACATTTTATTATTTTATTTTAAGTGTCATTCTTAAATGTTGTTAATTTTTTAAAATTATTAGTTTTTAAAAGTTGTTTTTTAATGTTAAAAGTCATAGAAGTTGCATTTATTTTAAATGTCATTCTTAAAAGTTTTTTGTTAATGTTGTAAGTTTTACTATTTTTTTACATTTAATTATGTTTAGTCCTGCAATATGGAGCATGTATTAGACCTATTTCACCTGTTGACATTCATATCAACCTACTAATAACTTTATAATTATTGCCAAAATACCATGTAAAAGATCCACGTACACATTTTTTTTTTGCTGAAGAAAGTTATGTACAAAATCTGC